>JXSR01S002324.1:65135-77068 GCA_000969725.1 Ophiothrix spiculata
ATCTCTCCTCATCGAGCGTGAATGCAACGCTGCATTGAGCGTGATCGCTCAAAGAAGCGTACACGCTGAATTGAACGAGTGGCCCTGACTGCACAGGGATATAAAATCTGCCAACATGTTTGTCATGTCCTTCAATGTGCCTTGAAAGTTACAAAACAATCTGTTGAAAGTGCTTTTAATCTCCTAAAACAGCTATTTTGCCTGGATTACTGACCCCTGATTTTTACAATGTACCCCTGAAAGCACCTGTAACCACCAAAATCCAAAGGCCTTAAAAACAAGATTGTATTACCAGACACACCATCTCTTGTAACTTGAGCAAAGCTTGCGGTGCACTTTAAAGGCCTCTTTAACTTTAGATTTAATTTCTTATGGTGAAACATGTTTATCGCTCCAGTTGTCAAAATAGTCAGATTGCACCAACACAGTTCCTTACTTAATTTTTGTCCTTTGTGTTTTCTTTTTAATTTATTTTAGTGGAAACATTTTGCATCTGAACTTCTGACCATATTTGTACTAGTTTAGGTATTGATTTGATACAAAAGAATGAAGCTTATAATGACATATGTAACATGTCACGAGTCATGAATAATGTCTAAGGTTGTGAGATAGATGCCGTATAGCTCAGTGGATAGCACTCTTAACCATCCAAAATGTAGCTCAGTGGATAGCACATTTACCCATCCAAAATAAAGGAAATCCAGACGAAACTGCTCTGTGTCTTGAATGAGCTTGTCAATTTGTAGAAATCATCCTTTTCCTTTGCATTGCAATACTTCTTAGAATTCTGTGTGACACGTTGTAAAAACAAATAAAATTGCATGCTCATCAAGGACAGACTGTTATTTCAGGTGAAAGAAATCGTTATTCAAATCAATTCAAAGAATTGACTATTGTTTAAGCAGTTTGAGTGTTTTGGACAAAATTAGAAAAGAAAGAGAGAATTACACTTGGCATGATAGTAAAGTACTAAATCTTCACTTACTTATGAAATCCTGTGGATACGATACAGGATGAAATATCAAGTAAGTCATCATTTGTTGTTTGAGAGAACTGTTTAAACTCAATACAACATGTAAAGTAAAAGTTTGTTTGGTTTTGTCAGAAAAAACAGGATTTTTTAAGGTTTTGCATATAAATTTTGTATGAGGGCATTGTCAAATTGAAAAAAAAAATACTTTTTTTTGTCGAAACCTAAGCAAAATTTACTTTGTAAATATTCCTTATACACTATTAAGTGAATAAAAATAATAAAGAAGAAATCAATGAGCAAGATGATACTGCAAGTTTAAAATTCTTTATGGCCAAATATTTGCATTGACAATAATTCATTAAAAAATATTGAAGTAGTTTTGATGACAAACATTTCTTTGGATGTAAAAATCTACAATTGTTGGACAATTAGGTACATGATACTGAAACAAATTCCATAAACCAGGGCCCATATTCATGAAACACCGCTAACTCTAGTTGCCTGCTAACTCTTTGTCTACCTGTCAAATTTTGACAGGTATACAATAGGTTAGCAGGCAACTAGAGTTAGCAGTGTTTCATGAATATGGGCCCAGCATATTACACAATTTTTTAGTGTTAATAAGAATCATGTAAAATCAGCAGTTTTTGGCCAAAAAAATTGTTTGTAACAATTTTTCATCTTCTCTTTGTCGAATTTCGGGGCTATTTTAAGCTTCACCTGACCGACCGACCCGGTCTACTTGAAAGGTCCACTCGCCTGTAGGGTTTTTGTTTTTGTCGCCTAATGGTCAGTTTGGGTTAAAAGTCCAGACTAATCATAATTCTTTTATTTGTCTTGGCATTTTTGTTTTAATACAGAATTTCAAAAACAGCCATTTTTATTTTGCAGTGCTTGAGGCATCGTGAGGGATGTCACTTTGTGCTACCACTTCGTAATAGCTCTAATAGGATGAGACTTGGAAACATTAGAGTGACAATTGGGCTAATGTTCACTGCTTCCAGGCAGATTCACAAATAGACCGGTTCTGCAAGTGATACCACTTTGTGATAGCTTTTAAGAGGAAGAGACAGGAAGACCAACAAATTGACAAAAAGTCCATTGTCCCCTGTGTTAGGAGGGATCTCATCATGCTGTTCTGAATAAGACAAAATAGATGCATTGGTAATTTTTCAGACCTATAATATCATTGTAATAATGATTATACCGGCGCTTACCGGGAGCTCGTGTGGTCTAGTGGAACAGAGCAGGACTCCGAATCAGAAGGTCGTGAGTTCGAGCCCCGCTACGGCCAACAGGTTATGTCCTTGGGCAAGACATTTAATCCTTATTGCTTCGTCGACCCAAGCGTTATCATGGGTAGTTTCTAGGAATATAGCCAAAGGGCGCCGTATTTGTAAGGCAGCTGTTAGTTGGCTATATTCTAGTGGTAACGAAATAAATGTAAAGCGCTTTGATACGGGGACCTGATCTTCGTAAAAGCGCCATATTCAGAGCCTGCATTTATTTATTTATTCCAACAAACATGATCATTGCGCATAAAAATAAAATATTAAAAAAATATATATATATAAACAAAAATACACAGAAACAAAAATGCAATGTACACACATATATACAAATTACTATTAAATTTGTGTAGTAGTGAAACACATTTGATGTCTGGAATGTTGTTGCAACGATAAAAAAAAATGTAACTTAGCGTGCCAACCCCTACCTGCAAAAATATGTGTGGATCATGATCCCAAGGGGGTACTTAGTACAAAAGTGATTACATGGATGTGCCGCAAACTTGGGTAGCAAAATCAGGCTGTCTGGTATGCCAGTGGGTCCTTTTTCTTTGCAAAATGTGGTATTTTGATGGGTCTGTTTTTCAAAATTTCAAAAAAAAGAAGAAGACAATTTCGCCAAATTAGTGTGAATTTCAATTTTTGTATAAATTCGACTAAACATTTTGGGAATTTTGTATATGGATGGGTCCCTTTTTCTTAAAAATTGGTATATACATGGGTGGTACTTCAAATTTTCCAGCTGCACACCCATACCAAAACCAAACTTGAGTACCCCCCCCCTCCCCCCGGATCATGATGTGGCTATAAGAAGCATTAAGTAATATTATAACAACAAGATTTGATTGATGTGAGTCGACATAAGAAGAGGGACATAGTGCTTACAGCAATGTAATCAACTGGATTGGAGTAATGGCCCAGATTGCTTCAATCGGCCAAGGAAGGAAGGGTACTTAGATGAGGATTTGATACATGCATTCCAACATTGTTTCTCTAAATACGTTTTCACTTCTTCAGTCAAACAATGTTTATACTACATATATTTCATATTAAAACTGACCTTTGGAAACCAAATTGTTGTTCAGCAATCATCTATTGACTTTAAAGGGACTGACCTAGATTCTTCCTGTTAATTTTGAACCTATATATTTTATTACATGAATCGATAGACCATGTTTATAGTAACATAGCCTACAAGTAGTTTTGTGGAATATTGGAGAAAATTGTAATTCTTAGCCAACTTATAAAAATTAGGTATCTAGCCAGCACTGTTTTATTTATGTAGACCAGTATGTGATAAAGATTTTTTGTGTTTTCCAAACGATGTCCAAGATAGACACAGATAGACCTGAAACCGTGTGATTGTCGTGATCTGAAATTCTGCAATCTTGAAGAGTTCAATGTCAAAGACTATTAATTCCCAATTTTCTCAAAAATGTCAAAAATACGAGATGGAGTATGTGATGTAGCCAAAGATATGGTGTTTCTACACCTGTGATGGGCAAAGAAATTATTTTTGATGAACTTGTTTCTCTATATGCTTGTGATTATTGTACGCATGCTTTGAACATTAATAGTACACGCACATAATTATATTGCGGAGATTGTGTTTGACTGTGTGCGATGCGGTCCCTGGACTGATTCGTATGGCAAAGTAATAAACAATTTGAAACTAAAATTTTCATATATTTTGTCCAAAAAAGATAAAAATTAGTTCGAATTTAAAAGAAAAATTATAGTTATTAACTCTATAACTTTGCACCATTTTTTAATTTGGTGTATGCTGCTTCAGAAAAGTGTGTTACATGTCCTCAAAAAGATGGTGGGTACCCTGTTATTATTGTCTAAATATATGTTGATAAAATAAAAACATCTCATTTTCTTCTATTATGACAAAATAGTATGAGGTGTTTTATTTGTCTGTACCATGAAGGAATGAGATCCAGCTTACAAATAATATCCATAACAATTTTTCTTATTTATATTTCAAAGATGTGACATTTAAGAGGCTTAGAATAATGGCAGTGAATTAGAGCAGTCGTATCCTATTTATGAGTGTTGTCAGTCATTCAAGTATCTAATTTGCCATCTTATCTCCTTAGTTTTATCATTTCCATCTTGAAATATTCTGCACTTCTATTCCATGTGTGTTTATATGTGGGTAGGCGACTTTAACCATTACAAGTAATTGCATCTATCAATTATACAGTATATAGCTAGTATTTATTATGCTTGAGAAGTCTTGACATTTTGGCTTAAAATATATTAAACGTCTGATTAAATGCCTTTTATTTTGTTTGTATGTTTTACATTTTAAGTAAGATATTGAACTTTGAGTATGCATCTGTGCATTAGTGTTGATAATTGCTTCGAATTTTCTGTTTACATAAATTGATGACAAGATACATATCATATTACACTTCTTAATATTTCTGAAAAACTTCTTCAAGTTGTTTTTTGTTGTGGATTAATGTTTTTTTCTATAAGTGATTTTTTGTAAGTGACTTATGCCATTGACAAAACATGTTTTAAAAGACTGTCAGTGACAAAACTTTTTAAGATTTTAGAGAGCAGTTTTGTGAATCACAGTTGCTTATACTTCCATGTGGACAAAAGAAACTCTTTGTTATTCAAAAAGCCTTAATCATTCTACAAGAATGGCACAAATAAAATTTTTCTTAAATCATGGATGATATAATAATAGTCTATTTAGCAGAATTAATTTTGGATTTGGGGAAAAATTCTACATATTCTATCAGACTGATGGACTATTTCTTTACCTTCAACAAGGTGCCAGCTGCTACACCAATTAATTTCAGGTGTTGTACCAGTATACTGCTTTAAAGAGTTGACATTTCTCTCGCATGTATAAATAGATAAATGTCATATGAAGTACTCTTATTCTTAATGTTCTTATGTGATTCATTGAGCCATAATTGCATTGTAAAGTCTAACTGCACCATCCATTAGATAGCGCAGGCATTCGAGGCCTTGCCTGGAGCACTGAAACCGTCAGCATGGTATTTATTGATTGAGCGGATATGATACAAGCATTGTAATTACATCGCTCAACATAATCTCAAATGCCATCTACAGCAATTTACTGTTTTATATTGACATTCATGAGCAAATTGGTTCAAAGTTTGTTGGTATAAGTCTGTAAATACATATGAAAAGTTGCAGCCCAAGAAGATGATGTGAGCGCTGCACAGACATTCAGTCTTTCCTATCATTAATTGTTTTAAAGTAATTTGGCTATTAGGGATCCTACTATAAATCTGTGCCAATATTGCATATTGAGATTTTAAGAAATAAACATTCTTTTTATTGTAATATCAAGTATAACATACAAAAGCATGTGTTTTGCAAGAAAATAGCAAATGGACACCTTTAACAAGACTAAAAACATTAAATGTCAAGTTTTAAAAAAAAGTCAAAAACCTTGAGAAATTTTGATCAAAGGCAGTCTAGTCTGAACAATTGTACATAGAATACATTGTGAAAAGAACACATCCCTGGCTGTCACATAGCAATAAACATGATTAATTTGAAAACATGACTAGAATGATGACAATCTTTGTTAATGTAATGCAAAGATGTAGGATGGTACCAAGCGATATCTGGTAAAATTAAAAACTTTTTACCAGGACATGCCATTTCTAGCCAGATTAGCTATTTTGCATAAAACAAATTCAAACGCATAAACAATTATAAAAATGCACAAATGATGGTAGCACGAATGGTTTTCTTTAAAATTGAAAAAAAAAAATGCAGCTACAACTTTAGTGCATTTACCCAAGGAGATAGATGCATTAGACCCATTACATCTGTGAAAATTGACGATAATGTTAACCCATGAGGGACAATTGCTGGGAAGAGCAAAATGAATTTACCCCAAGGCCAAAATGAGACGGGACATATGAGGCAAATTGGCTGGCCACACAAGGTTAAAGAGAAATCAGGACCTTCCCATCATGCCTTGCTTCCAATGAGCTTGTTTGTACAGGTTTTAATGAGAGGGTTTAGTGATGAAGCATATACGAAATGCAAAATTGGGATGAGGTCTGCTAATTGTGCTGTTTCATCACTAAACCCTCTCATTATATTACCCTTGCAAAACTCCATTGGAAGCAAGGCATGATGGGAAGGCCCTGATATATTTTTACACAAGGCAGCTTGCTCTGAGATCCTGAAGCAGGGAATTAGATGAAGATCTTTGTAGCAACCTCCTCCTTACATGTTAACTTGTTGAACTGGTAACAGTACTTTCAAATATTACAAGTGTGCCTCCTTTTTGAATTATCATATGATATGCATGTCAGAGAATAGACAAAGAGTAAATAAGTAAATAGCACGTGTGGCCCAGTGGATAAGGCTCCCGTCTCGTAATCCATAGGTTGCGAGTTCGAGCCCCGCTCATGTCAACGTATTGCGTCCAGTGGATAAGACGCCCGTCTCGTAATCCATAGGTTGCGAGTTCGAGCCCCGCTCATGTCAACGTATTGCGTCCTAGAGCAAGGCACTTTATCCTCAATATGTATTAAGAAGCACGTGTGGCCCAGTGGATTAGGCTCCCGTCTCGTAATCCATAGGTTTCGAGTTCGAGCCTCGCTGATGCCAACGTGTTGTGTCCTTGAGCGAGGTACTTTATCCTCATTGTCTGTGGAGTTTGTTGTGCATTTGTGTTGTTGTTTCAATGTTGCAATACTGGCACTGATTTATAGTAGGATTCCTAATAGCCAAATTACTTTAAAACAATACATTCAAGTAATGATAGGAAAGAGTGAATGTCTATGCAGCGCTCACATCATCTTCTTGGGCTGCAACTTTTCATATGTATTTACAGACTTATACCAACAAACTTTGAACCAATTTGCTCATGAATGTCAATATAAAACAGTAAATTGCTGTAGATGGCATTTGAGATTATGTTGAGCGATGTAATTGCAATGCTTGTATCATATCCTCTCAATCAATAAATACCATGCTGACGGTTTCAGTGCTCCAGGCAAGGCCTCGAATGCCTGCGCTATCTAATGGATGGTGCAGTAAGACTTTACAATGCAATTATGGCTCAATGAATCACATAAGAACATTAAGAATAAGAGTACTTCATATGACATTTATCTATTTATACATGCGAGAGAAATGTCAAACTTTTAAAGCAGTACAACACCTGAAATAAATTGGTGTAGCAGCTGGAACCTTGTTGAAGATAAAGAGCCTATTACTCTGATAGAATATGTAGGAAACATAATTTTTCCCAAAATCCAAAATTTTTCTTGCTAATTTACTATTATTATATCATCCATGTTGGAAGAAAACTTTTGATTTGTGTCATTTTGGTAGAATGATTAAGGCTTTTTGAATAAAAAAGGGTTTCTTTTGTCCATATGGAAGTATAAGCAACTGTGATTTACAAAATTGCTCATAAAATCAAAGCCTTTTGTCATAAATAAATGAAATCAATTGACACATTAAACATGACTTGTTAAAACAATGGTAAAACACATTTAAACGAAAATGTTTGATCTCTAAAGTCTTTAAAAGTTTTGTCAGTGACAATGTCAGTGACAAAGTCTTAAAATGTTTTGTCAATGGCATAAGTCTCTTACAAAAAATCACTAATAGAAAAAAAAAAATTCATCCAAAACAAAATACAACTTGAAGAAGTTTTTCAGAAATATCAAGAAGTGTAATATGATATGTATCTTGTCATCAATTTATTACAAACAGAAAATTCGAAGCAATTATCAACACTAATGCACAGATGCGTACTCAAAGTTCAATATCTTACTTAAAATGTAAAACATGCAAACAAAATAAAATGGCATTTAATCAGACGTTTAATATATTTTAAGCCAAAATGTCAGACTTCTCAAGCTAAATAAATACTAGCTATAAACTGGATAATTGATAGACACAATTACTTGTAATGGTTAAAGTCGCCTACCTTTATATAAACACACATAGAAGTGCAGAATATTTTAAGATGGAAATGATAAAACTAAGGAGATAAGATGGCAAATTAGATACTTGAATGACTGACAACACTCATAAATAGGATACGACTGCTCTAATTCACTGCCATTATTCTAAGCCTCTTAAATGTCACATCTTTGAAATATAAATAAGAAAAATGGTTATTGATATATTTGTGAGCTAGATCTCATTCCTTCATGGTACAGACAAATAAAAACACCTCGTTCTCTTCTCTCATAATAGAAGAAAATGAGATGTTTTTGTTTTATCAACATATATTTAGACAATAATAACAGTGCACCATCTTTTTGTGCAATGTTGAACGCGCAGTTATTTGCGTAAAACTAGAAACAACCTTATCAAAATGCATGAAGTTATTGCTATTAACCCTAACTGTACAAAATCACACAAAATAACAATCCATGTAGGTAGGAAAAAAGTCCAAATACGTCATAGACCGGAGTTAGCAATGGTCACGAAATGAAATCGCTGCCATGGCAGCGCATGCTCGATTGCTTGACATAGTGACAGTTAGGTTGGGAAGCGAGAGGTCCCGGGTTTGATTCCAGGTGGAAACCCGCCATTTTTAACGTGCATATTTCCAAGGAGATTAGGGTTAGAGGACACAAATTGACTATTAATCCATCACAGAGAAAATACAAAAGGATCCATCATTTTAAACACTGTTTTTGAATATAGTGACTTTGAATATGAAAATGAACTGTGTAAAAACTGCAGAATGGATATAGCATTATGCCTACCCATTGCTGTCTAATAAGGACTTTACTTTTATTTAAAAAGACAATGATTTATGTTTACCTGAGCAACATTGTATCTTACTTTAACATACCTTTTATTCAAAATTGATTTATTAATTATTTATACATCATATGGAATAAAAAAAAAAAAAAAAATATTTTGGGTCAGTTACCTGGAAATCTTGTGTGCTAAATTTGGCTGAAATGTGACATTAAAAACACCAGCTGCTAGTTGTATGTATAATTCCATAATCCAACAGCATTTTTTAGGCTTCATCGTAAATTTCAATCACGTTCTTTTTGAAGTTGACATGACATAGTTTGATCTTTGTTGTTATGTTTTTGAACCATGTCTCAGATCGACATTAATTTGGTACTATATGAAAGAGGAATAAACAAGATGTCCACCAATACCAATAGCCGAAAGTGGCCCAATGATCTTAAAAAAACTCACATTGGATTTGTGGGCGCTGAAAATAATCAATACTTCAGCCAAGCATTCCTTCATTTTCTTTCATTTTTAGCGAGAAGGAAATCTGTGAAATGATGAGCTGTTTGTGGTTTGAATACTACATATCTCATAAATATGATTTTAGAATCAAAATATTTTGAAAATTTGCTAGAATCAATCAAAGTTTCCACGAGCCGGCATTTTCTCAATTGAGTTGAATGTGAAGTCGGCAATTGTTTTCACTGCGCCATTTGGACAAACATCTCGGATGTAAACAAAACGCCCGGATGTCCCTTCCTGCCTATAAGTCAATGTTGATCCTTATATCAAAGATGTACCTTTTGATATGGAACATTACATATGCAGTTCAGCATTATCATTGTAACTTTTTAAGTAATATAGTAGTTGGTGTCAATCTGCCTGACCCGATGAGAGGACTACAATGTATATGAAGTGTAGAATGGCAAAGTTCTGTACGGAGTAGATTGGAAAGTTCTGCCCTACAAAGTAAAAATGCAGTATGTGCATTGCAGATACATTGAAAGTTACTTCCTTTTCCCTAGGAGAAATCCTGCACAAATGAGCAGACGACCAATTCTCTCTCACTTCTAAAGGCAGTATCTACAGTATCAAACATATGTACATACAACCTTCTAGCATGGGATTGGGTTGAAGTGAAATGCATGCTTAATGGAAGTATCTGCTATGCTTTGTGAATGTACATACTGCGTTTTTACTTTGTCGTGCTCTTCCAATATTGGATTACCATCATCTGAGGTAAAAACATGAGAACCAAGCAGATATTTTTAGCATATTTTCATTCCCCCTATATATATAAGTGACAGGATGTTTGCATGCCTGCAGAATTCTGCTCTGCAGAGCAAGGTGTTATATATGTACACAGAGTTAACAAATACTTGTAGCGCTTTCAATTTCAACACAATTTATTGTGTCAACTTCATTTCCAGTCTTCCATGCACCTTGCTTTTATTATCAATTGCACACATAGACATCTGTATGCCTGTGTTTTAATCTTATATGACAAATTGTGTGTGCATCACAAAATCTGATGTGAGTTAATTAGGAATTGTAAAATACTTTGGTTGATTTGATTTAATTTTACCAAGTCAACAATTTTTGTGTAAAATTATCAGTTCAATTAAATTTTATTTGAAAAAAGTAAAAAACATACCAAGAAATGAAACCACACATGGTTGCATTTTTTCATTTCTAAATCTTTAACCCTAACCCTGGCAGACCAAAGTGCATAGAATCCTAGACCACACAGAAAAAAGGCAAGCTATTCAGTCCTAGGCCATACAGCAAACCACACAAGGTTTGTATGTGAGTCATGCATGAACATGAACTTGAACCTGCAATGATTGTGCTTGTAATCCTATACCATGCAGCTCAGTATACAATGCTGTATGCTTGGAAATTTGATTACGTTGTCATTGTATGGTCCAGGTTGGTAAGGGTCAATGAATCAATTATTTTTATTAAAAAAAGAAAACAACACTAGCAGCTTTTTACTTTTCACCTATGTTCAAAACACCATCATAAATTGATATACAGTAAGAACAACAATAAAACATGAAGTAAACAATTCACTCTCATTTGTAGAAAGGTATAAATTCAGAAAGGAATAGCATTATCTTTCATAGTCATTGAATTTTAAATGTTAGAATGATATAATAAATGTATATAAAGAACATTTGGTTGCCAAATCTGTATAGGAGTACATATACCTGCATGCAGATTACCTTGCAGGCTGCCCAACATCTATCATTGCTTCATACATTGCGCAATCTTTACCTTGATCATCCATTGGAATACTGCAAAACCACTTAATTTCGCTAGGGATTTAACTTTGCTAAACCGCAAATCTTTACCTTGATCATCCATTGGAATACTGCAAAACCACTTAATTTCGCTAGGGATTTAATTTCGCTAGACCGAAAATTCGCAAAATAAAATCCCTTGGAAAATTATATTTTGCATTGCAACTATTGGTCATTGTTCTAGATTAGTGAAATTAAATCCCAGCTAAGTTGCTGCTCATTTGAAATTTGTGAAATAAAGTACCCACAAAATTAAAGTGCTTTACAGTACTTGAATGCCAAGTCTTCTGCAGCAGCTCAAATCAGAATGTTCCCAATGACTTTTAAAATACTTGAATTCATGCTCAAAGTTTTTCAGCCGCTCAAGTCACAATGATCTCATTGACTTTAGTTTGAACCTACTTCCGCTTGACTTTTTGCTAGTTATGCAAAAATTGACATTTTCTCCGAAATTTACTCTAATTTGGCACAAATTTCTTGATTTTTGTTTGAAATTTAGAAAAAAAATCAAAATATGCACCATTTTGGCGCAAAGTTTTGTAACATTTTGAAAAACAGACCCATCAAAATACCACATTTTGCAAAGAAAAAGGACCCATTGGTATACCAGACAGCCTGATTTTGCTACCCAAGTTTGCG
>JXSR01S002324.1:83170-102081 GCA_000969725.1 Ophiothrix spiculata
ATATCACGTCTGGACATGTGCAACTGTCTTCTTTATGGATTACCTCAGTCTCAGCTCCAACGCTTGCAAATTGCTCAAAACACTGCCGCACGCCTTGTCACTCTAACTAAAAAACAATCGCACATCACACCTGTACTTGTCGACTTGCACTGGTTACCAATACAGCAACGCATCGAATATAAGATCCTTGTTATTGTGTTCAAAACCCTTCACGGACTTGCACCTCGCTATCTCTCTGACATCATTCAGACTTACATACCCTCTCGCTCTGGTTTACGTTCAGCTAATCTCAATCTTCTGCATGAACCTAGATCACATAACTCTTTTGGTGACCGGTCTTTTCATCATTGCGGTCCGAGGCTGTGGAACAATCTACCAATTCACGTCAGACTTTCCAATTCATTGTCCAGCTTCAAAACTGCTCTTAAAACACATCTGTTCACTGTAGCTTATTCAAATATTCTGTAATATCATTTTTGCTGTAGAGTGTGTAGTTGTAAGATTTTGTATTTCCATGTTTTTGCTATCTTTGTGCCTGTTTTAGCGCAGCGAGCGGCTTCTTTGACGGATACTTGCGCTTTATAAATTCCCATTATTATTATTATTATTATCTTCAGAAAATTCCCGGATCTGCTCCTGATCACAAAATATCACAAGCTCTTGAATTGTAACCAAGGCTACATACAAATACAAGTGAAGTAGTTAAATGTTAGATAAAATCCATAATCAGAACAAACACTAGATAAACAAACAAAATGATTTTAGAAATTCTAATTTGGAGTAAGCCATGGAATTGGGCCCCATATATGTTGTACATTTCCATTACACTTTATTGTTCATCTACTCTATTTCTGTCCATTTTCATCAAATGTGATAACTGATTTACCCACTTCTGTAAATTACTATTGATTTTCACAAATTAACTGACTTTGATGAAATAAATCAAAAAATGAAGAAGTGGGACATGCAATTTATTGTTTTTGGCCGCACCTGCTGCTCTACAGAATTAAGGCGATGCCCGGGTTGGGGGAGGTAGTCCATGTCACTCAATTGGGAGCATACCTATCCACCTATAAATTAGGCCCTACGTGGTGTAGCCTAAACCATTGCATTTGGTGCTCCTATCAATTCATATGAAACAAACCCTCCATTTATCAGATATTTGTAAGTTTGTCTAACTTGATACCAGAAATGACATTGAGCTTTACAATAAAGAAACTTGGAACAATAATCAACTATGAACATTGGAAGGAGCGAGTTAGCGCAGCGGTAGTTTCTTTACTCTGCACCAATGAGGTCCCAGGTTTGATTCCCGGCCCAGTGCTTAATGTGCACCTGGTTTTCAGTCCATGCTTGCTTCCGCAGGTTTTTCTGCGGGTACTCCAACCTTCCTCCTGCATTCAAAAACTGAATATATCGAATATATTAAAAAACATCTAGGACCCAAGTTGAAAAGAAGCTTCCTTTTGGTTTCCTTGGCAAAAGCCTAAACAAGGTGATTGGCTTTACACATCTCAAAATAAATATACTAAAAATCACATGTTTGACATGCAACATAAAAATGCAACTTGGCAACCTGTGACAGAACGCACATCTGTATATGAATTTAAAGAGAATTAGGCTTCAAAATGAGACAGTGTTTTTAAAAATTGGCCATTAATTTTTTTCAATTTACAATGAAAATGCACACACTTTTGTATATTTCCTATATAATTATTAGTTTACTTTGATTGTATCTTCAAATTTGCTCAGCTGCGAACTTTTTGAGGGTGTCACACTTCACTCCACAAAGTGCGCAACCCCTGAGTATGGCAGTTTTGATAATTATGAAAGAGCTATTCAGTTATTGTATCCCTTCAGTACTGATTGTTACTCTAAACTTAACTCTTTTGTAAGAACAAAATAATGTAGATGTCATCCAATATGATAAAAACTCTTGTTTGGGTGCATTACAATTACTTTGAGAGTCACCCCTCCCAGGGATGTTGTCTGAAGATTAATGAATTAAGTGTGCTGGTTGGAATAAATATCTTAAAATAACTTGAAACCATTCACATGTACCCTAATTTTCTATCACTGCACATTAAGCTTATTTTGAAAGTAGTACTCCTTTGTTGCTACTGCTAATCAAATGTTGACTTGAAAAATAAATTGGAGACTCATGTTTAAACTTTAAATTGAGGACACTGGAACCAGATGGGGGATAAGTCACATTGAGTACAAAATGAGAAAATGGCACAAACATCATATCATTTGTGTTGTCTTGAATGGTATTGCTGTATCTCGCAGTGACTCTTACACATGCTCTATCATCAAATTACTACAAAACTTGTACAGAATGTAGAAATGAGAATTCTGTAGCAGGAAATTGACACAACTCGATTTTCAAGATTTTGTGACTTAACCACCTTTTAGTTCTAGGGTCCTCATTAAGTTGCATTTGATATCAAAGGTACCCCATAATGGTTGTTTTGTCAAACTTGAGATTTTCCAATGAAGCCTTAGCTGCCTTACTTCATCAGTGTAAGCAATTACTGTGAGCCATGTTTAGCAGATATTTGGCATTGCATTTAGGACATCGGCATACAGCTAAAAAAAATTGCATGAAGCTTTTGTCTCATTTGAAGACTTCATTTACAGAACAACTAATTTACAAGAAAACTATATGACCCGATATCCTAACCGCATCGATAACAGCAGCTAATCAAGATGTGTTTTTGAGATATCTTGCATGCCATTCTTGGTCAAAGAGACAAAATGAAAAAAGTCCTTGGACATGTTGCTTTACTATATAGGCCTGAACATACTAAAGTATCAGTTATTTCAGTCAATTTCTAACCAAAAAAGAAAAATCGATGCTCAGTTTAATTTCCCTGCTAACTACACAGGGATGTCCGCCTTTGTGATTGTCCCTCATGGAGGTTATTAATTATTATACCTCGGGTATTTATTACAGGGTGCACATATGTGACACCTCAAGATTTGTTAAAATGGACTCATGGGGAAATAGGCATAACTATCTCAGCACAGTTTGCAATAGGCTCTGCTGGAAACATTGATGTTAATCAGGCTTGTTTCTGAAAAAATATGGAGGTACAATAACTTGTCTCCGTATGAAACAACAACATTGTGGCCAGTAGAATTTGCCCTATTTAAAATCCGCATTTGGTTGGATTGTAGTAAACGATGGATAACGTGAGTGAATTTTGATTGGATTTGTCAAACAAAATGTTATCCATCCCCTATTTTAAGTCTTTTAAAAAACAACAACACTTATTTGAGGATGAGCAGAAAATTGTCTTGCGTGATATAGTTAGGGTCGTATAGATAGTTGGTAACCAATCAACATCCCTAAACCTTTATTCTTAATTTAAAAGTACATTGGAATTACTATCATGACCTGTGAAAAATCTTACCTGTTTTGAACATGAACTTGAGTCCGAATTTGGGGATAGCAAATAAAATGGGAATTTTGTAAAATCCTGATACAACTGATACGCATAATTGAGTGAAGTTCATTGAGGTGTCATTTTAATCCTTATAGCATGATCTTCGCAAATATTTAAAAAAGTGGAAATGACAAGAGGCTGCATTTACTTCAGGTTTGGGATGGACGGTCGCATTTGTGTCCATGTACAGTTTTCTAAAACTAAATACTTATAGTAACGTATTTTCTATCAAATATGTGATCCGTCATATCAAAAGGTACCTTAAGGGTTCAAAAACGAAAATTGATTTTTTGGTCTCATCTGCAAGATTATATTTTAAGCTTTAAAATGACACCTTGCTTTTGGTTATTGGATGTTCGATTGCAAAGTTACATTGGAATTGGTAAAAGGCATCGGTCTGATTTAGAAAACTATCGTTCTGAGAAAATCAAGTTTGAAGTTTCTGTACTGGTAAAACTTCAATAGGGAAAGAATTTTTATATCTATTTTTAAAACATTTGTCTTCTGTTTTGGATATTGAAACCTGATTAATATGATAGAATACACTTCAAAGGTAACATTTCTGATGAAATTAGAAATACGACCTTGGACGTGATTTTTGATTATGCTCGGCTTCAATGGCCCGTATCTCGTAATTTACTATGCCGGTATTAAGGTACCTTTAGATATGACGGGACACATATTTAGTAGCCTGTAAGAAATACACTAGGGCCATAAAAAGTATAAACTGACCCTAGGACTATGTGCAAGTGGTTGCAATTGAACTTAAGCTTTGCCAGGAATAAATGCAAAAGCCGAAATCATGCTCGGCCTCCAATCAAGATTTTTCCTACCAAACATTTGGTCGTGACGTCACCAAATATTTGCCATTGAACTTAAAGTATGAACGGGTAGCAAACATTTAGTCCAATGTATATGGCAATTCAATAACATGTGCAATCTAGCGCGAAATTTTATTTGGTCTCAACTCAGTGTTGAAGTGATTTTGTTTGGAGTCAATCGTCATTTTGACGTCACGACCAAATGTTTGGTAGCGAAAATTTTGTTTGGAGGCCAACTATGGTTTCGGCCTTACCTTTGGAGCAATACTAATTGATGTTGATCTCAACCTCAAGTTAGCAACAACTAATCAAGAAATGTTTGTGAAATATCTTGCATCGCATTCAGGGCAATGACATTCAGTGGCAATCCAGTCATGCCATCAATCCTACACACAGGTCCCTATTAATTTCTACCTAAGTATAGAAACATGTATTTCGAGGAAGCTTCAAAAGACAGTTGTACAGCTGCTTTTTATTTTTCTAGTGACAATCAGAGATATATTGTGCTTTTGCAGCTTTGTAGCTTCATATCTGGTCTTAATGTCTCATTTCAAATTAATTAAGACATTCTGTTTTCCACACAATTGTTGCAAGATGTAAAATTGGCTATGGCTATATATATAATTTATACAAGACCGTCCTGCAATTAATTTTGTAAAGTCTATACGTAAGACCGTGGCAACAGAACAGAAGCTTATTCCAAATCCTTAATCACAGCATGTAACATATGTAAATGACCAACATCTGAAAATGGATTAAAACGTTGCTTGAACCATTATGTAAGTGGTTCGTAGAGCAAAAGCGCATAATAAGTGGGTATTTTATTCATAAGTATAGCCCCTGGGGCTATAAAATCGAGTATACATGGCCGTTTCTGAACTTTTTATTCATAGAGAAAGTATACACCAATTTTGAATAACAAATTCCCAAAATGGATAATAACACTGCATTACTGGAGTGCATGGTTTGCAGCAGAAAAGCACATTTTGAGGTGAAATTATGAATTAGTGTGTATTTGACTAGTCTGTACTGTTATTCTAAATCTGTAAGTACAGAGAGAGTAGGATGTACCAATTGAAGGTGATTAATGCTGGAAACTGGGTAAAATCCCAGCCTGAATAAGGATTTTGTGGTTTTTCTACTTGAAAGCTCAAGTTGTGATGTATTACCTAAGTTTGTGTTCAGACGTTAACTTTTTTCAAGTTTGCAAAGCCTTATGGTACTCTTCAAATTTTGGAACTATTTCAAGTTTACTTATTTTATGTTAAAGTATGTTGTTATAACTATCCAAAAATATCCAGATTTTTTTAATCTATCCAAAGAAAAAAAATGAAAATGAGAGGATTTAACTATTGCTAATGAGTCAAATAACAAAACAAAAATTGCCGTACTAGACTCACTTTCAATCTTCACTTTGCAGTTATTTTTTGAGAACAAGACTGAATAAATTACAAATGACGTATCAATACAAATAACTTTAATATGCAACATAAACTTGGACATTTGACTAAATTAGGGTTGCAGTATAAAAATTAGTCTCATTGGACTATTTAAGTTCTACCTTGTTATCTTATTTGTGCAATCAAGTGGTGTGGGTAGGTGGCAGTACTTTGCGCCAAAGAGACATAAAAGCAAAAAATACATCTCGCCATTGCCGATTTCAGAAAGATCACCTCATAAATGAGAGTAACTTTAAATATAATCTGATTAATACCGAAATAAGTGAACGCTATGTATAACCAAAACCCTATTTTTGACTTTTTGTTTTGGGAACCCCTTGTGCCAATTTTTTGAGCTTCTGCGCCAATTTCACGACATACGGCCTTAGCGGGAACACTGGTAGGTGGAGGTCTTTGTAAAATTAAGGTGGGGTGCAAGCATCAGGGGTATCTTATACAAAGGTAAAAGGTGTGCATTTTTTCTCAGCTGATGGGTGCTTTACATGGATGTAATGTAAAAATGGTGCAACTCCTTGATGATTAATAGGAGTGTTTTTGGAAAAGTATTCAAGTTTATTATGATAGTAGCTTAGGCGAAACACTACAATTTCTGCTACACATATACATATACATCAGTGTGTTTCTAAGATACATGAAAGGCAAATCTCTAGAGACAAACTTTATAAAACAAACAATCAGCTTACTCTACATTTGGATACAAATATGTTTTCACTACACACAATTTTTTTCAGTTGTTTTATATAGCTTTGAGAATCTAAAAACATGCACAATATTGGCACATATACAAGTAGTTGTCTGGTATTTGTGACTGAAACCAGGTTTCCAAGAAAAAAATGGACGGAGTCATGAGACAATGATCGATTTGTGGGGGAAAGTCATCTCCTTGTTACTTAGGGTAGTTTGGAGTGCCTTTGTAATCTATTATCTTTGCTCAAAGTGTTTATTCCCAGGATGCCTGATTACATGGAAGATGTTGGTCTCACAAGACAAGCCGTAAGAAGGCCTATTATCTCTGAACATCTATCTAACAGAGGTGGATATAGGGCTGTGAAGAATTTTTATTTTGAGACGTGATAAATTTTTAGTGTACAATATTAGATTTCTTTGATTCAGCTACATCACTTTACAAATTTGTTTTGTAAGGCCTGAAGGCCTCACTCATCAGAAGCACATACCAATAAAATAGCAATTTGAATAATATGCGCTTATATTGTTTTCAAATTCAAATCCAATATTCCAGCTCCCTTTATGGTTGAGCACTTTTATCTTTGAATGGGTTTGAATATTTTGGATTTATAAATGTAACTTTTAGTGTATCTTTTTTTGGGAACGGAGGATTTACACATTATTTTTTTGGCCTTTGTATAGTCTACTTCTACACATAAGCCATATTTCTTAATGTTTCTTATTGTAGGTTGTGCAAATAACACTACTTGAATTTGTTATAAAGACCATTCAAGTACATGTTTAGAGGTCTTGTTCAAAGTCCACATACATTAATGATACCCCACCTTGTATTTACAGCCACCCCTCCCCATTGCAATATTAATTGAAGTCCTTGTTGACGGGTATTCTTTGATATGTCAAAAATGCCACAGAGCAAATCATTGTCTTCTGGCCAATAATTTGAAATGATATTGCAATCCCTCTGTCACTTCATCCACATCACAGACACTGTGCAGCTCCCTGTATGCTCCAATAAATGTATTTATTAGCGACAAATTTGATGTTACATTATTGCAACAAGAATAGTCTTAACCCTATTTCTCTCACACCTAAATAGCACAATATGTTTACTGTCGATGGCAAGTACTTGACTATGTGTTTTTAATTTCATAATTATGGTAAAGGTCAGTAAGTGATATTTCATTGGATAGCTTGGACTTGAAAGTTTTTGAAAATGCAAAGGCTTTATTCATTATGCTAATTATATGCAAATTGGCTCATGAATAATTAATGAGGCTCTGGATAAAAACAGTATATTAACATTTTGAATGTAATATTTTGAGTACTCATGTCTTTAAGATATAGAGATGTAGTAAAAAGGGTCATTCTGCATACAAGAGTCATAAACCAGTCATTCTGATCTCATAAACTGATGCAATATGCAGACAATTTCGTGTAGGCTGGCTTTAGTAAACATTTAGTATACATTTAGTAAAAAGTAAATGGTTCGTTAATTGACTGGTATTTTTATCAACAAAAATGGTGATCTTGTTACATGTACTCTGTAGATTTTTATTTACACAAGTCAGTCTCTTAATAGGATGAAACAACTTTCAAGGCCATATACACATGAAAAGTTGGTTGTTCAAAGAAGAATTGAAGAGGATATTTTTTTCCCAATCAGGATTAATAGTCACTGCGTGAGAAAAACACTTAAAATGTTATAAAATATGCACTAGTATTCAAGTCAGAAATGGGTTGCCTTCTGCAATGTCGGGCAGTGACGTGTCTATAGGCAAAGTAAAAATTCCTTGGACAACATAAACAAATATCCAGGGTAGGGGTTGCATTTACAAACAATGGGGCCCTGCACTGTTGAGCTTTGTTTACAATGTCCAATAAATTACTGTTTGGCCTATAGTGGGATAGATAAAATCTGCAAATGAGGAGAAGGGGGAATCTATATTGGGATGTGTTAGCATCCATATCTCAGAAGAACTTGGGTATGCCACTAGAACAAGAGCTACATGCTCTAAAATTTTCAAGTACATCTAATGTGATTAGAATTGTTGTATTTGTTGTTGGATGACATTAACCATTTGTTGATTTTCCTTTTCCTTTCTTTCCATGTTGGGTTGTCATCTATGGGTACATCATATTACTTACTACAAAACAAACAGGTAAGCTTTAAACAAAAGTTTTTATGGGGATTAAAGCTATCATCACAATTATCCTTACCAGGGTTTACCTTACAACAAACAACGAATTTGCCTATGGCAAAACTTGTGATTTGTTAATTCAGGGTTCGACTTTACCGTCGGACCGTCGGTCCCGACTGACAGAATTTCGGAAGGACCGACCAGTTCAGCAATGAGATGGTCCTTCGGTTCGATCGTATTTTTAAGCTGTCACTGATTTTGGAATTAAAAGTCTTTCTGAAGGACCTGTAAATTTAGTGAAGGACCTGTGGATTTTGAGACTTACTGGTTCTTCTGTCCGGTGGATTTAAAAGTGTAAATGCAACCCCTGTTAATTATTTTGCATAAATTTTGTATGAAGTATTGTGACCATAGCTTTAAACAAATCCTGCCTGGATTTCCATGTCACAAATGTTTAACAGACTCAGAGGTAATGAGAATTCCACAATGACATTATTTGTGATGACTCACCCCGAAAAGGGGGACTTTGCGACAGAAAACTTTCCAAGATATGGGTGATAATAGGCAGCAAAAAATAAAGAAAATTTCCAGCACGTTTTCTGTTGTAAAATGTGATCGCCTTGATCAATTTCAACAAGTAAGGTGTCATTTTAAAGCTTAGAAAATGTTGCAACAGATGAAATGAAAAAAATCAAAATTGATATCATCTGCAAAGTCCCCCTTTCGGGGTGAGCCATCACATTTTGTTGTAAGCCCATGATTATTTTCTGCCTTGTAGTCACAATAACATCCGACAGTTTTACATGACTAGAGATGAGCATGATATAATCACATGTTTTGCAATCCTTTTAGTGTAGTGCATTTATCTTGATCCAGGTAGTAGATGCTATCTGATCTATAGCAGGGGATGATATAAGAGGGGGATCAAAAAGTTTTAAAGATCAACAAGAAGAAATACAGCCAGGAACATACTTTTATTATGTGACCTTTAAGTCATCTTTACATAGCCACTGTGCAAAGTAGCATTTTTCTCCCACTTCAAACTGACTGCCTACAGACCAACTTTGTAGAGGTTTACAATTAAAGATTATACAGATTATATACTTTATTACGAATGTCAATGAGTAATTGTTCCTCATGAGATTTTGTGTAGACGGCATTTTTATTTGTTTCTAGAATAATTTTGAAAACAAATTTTGTATCAAACATTCTGAACAACTAAAGTGTTAAGGATTTTTTATTTTTTAGATTTTCATCATAATTTCACATGTATAAATTACTGATTACCATTTTCGAGCAGTTTTGACATGAAATAGCATTTTGCTATGACCGGTAGAAATTGTCAAAAGAAATCTGCCGGCCTGCCCTGTTTTTCTCATTTGATTTTGTGTAGACGGCATTTTTGGGTGTTTCTAGAATGATTTTTAATTAAATTTTGTATCGACCTTTCTGATCAAATAAAGTGCTAAGGTGTTTTATTTTTCAGACTGTCATCATGATTTTATATTTAAAAATTACTGATTACCATTTTCGTGCAATTTTGACATGTAATTGCGTTTTTGTAAATTATGAAGGAAAATTTCAGTACCGTGTAGTAGGCCTACTAACAGGGATCGATGGGTGGGGATAGAAGAAGCTGGCCTGCTCAGTCTGACGTGAAAGCATTGAAGGTCACGTGAATTTTTCCATTATTGTAAACTCTCTAAACATAACATCATCATCATCCTTCGACTTCCGTCGAGATCCATGAACACATCTTTGCCAACTATATTTATCACACATTGCACTTCCAAGTTCATTGAAGTTCAAGCCAGTATCTCTACATATGGTATCAGGGTACTTTAAAGGTCTACAGCCTCTGTTTGGACATGGCAATCTCCAAAGAAGGATGTCCGATATGATTTGGTCCTTGGCTCGAAAGCAGTGACCAGCAAACTGGGCTCTCCTCTGTGCCACGGTTGTAGAGATAGGGGGTATATCATCATAAATCTGATGCATAACAAGTAGGTGTGAATTGCGGAAAAATACTTTTCAGTATGTAATCACAAGTAGCATTATAAGTTCAAATACTTTTATGTATTTTAACAATTTTTTAAAAGAGATTTAAAATTGTAATTGGATTTTTTTTTTAGTTATTTAAAGGGATCGTGTAGTTGTATGTAGGCTCTCTCAGGTATAACTTGTATAAGTTACGCATGTTGTACGTTGGTTTTCATGTAATTAATTTATGTATATTATATAATAATGTTTACTTTTGAATATTATTCAATGTTCTATATTGTCATGTATTGCACATGTTACTACTCACCTTCATGTTATGCACCCGGAGGGGAGGGATACTTAGTACAAAAGTAATTACGGGGATGTGCTGCAAAGCAAAGAGTTCATTGCCATAATCTTTTTGCAATTCTTCAAAACTTCTTACGCAGTTTCATATTCAAAGGAAAATATGAAAATTAAAATTAAATTACTAGCTCAATTGATAAAACTTGATTTTTAAAGAAGTTAAGTTCAGAAAAAATTGTGGTTTTTTTTACCTGTATTAAAATCTGGGTAGTCTTATGTGCTTGTGTGCTGATTCTGTCATTTAGATGATATGTTGTCTCACCAACTAGGATATCTCTTAAAAATTTTGTTGGCGTCCCGTCAAACATTTAGAATGCAACAGTCAACGGGCAAGGTCATCATTAAGAGCTTCTATATTGGCTTTGTTAGATGGAACACTAAAATCAGCCTCCTAATCCTGTTGAACATCGTATGGCTGATTTATTTTTGCTACCGGTAAATGAATCGGATGAACTGGCCCAGGTGGTTTGAAGGTTGGGTCAGTATAATTGCCATTGCTCTGCTTGTAGACCATCAATTTGGATGAAACAAAGTGCATTTTGTAGGTAAAGAAGTTGGCTTTCGATATAAGTGTAACTTTATTCTCTCAGTGTATATAACATCAATCAATCAATCATTTATTTCTTCCACATAAGCAAAATTACAGTAACAATATATCAAAAATTTTACATAACATTGTAAACTGAAAATATAACATTGTGGAGGAGGACTGGGAAATAAGCATAAAGCCTGTCGAGTCCCAGACTCCAAGTATCTTAAATGAATTACACAATGTATAATTTTTTCTGTTACAACCTGTACATGGACAATTCTTAAATATAATTTCATTTGAATATTCAACTTGATTGGGTACATTTAAGCCCAAAATATCCACATTGTATTTCGCTGAAATCAACATTTTAAAGTCATCCATGCTTTATTGCGTCATTATGGCGTCATATTTTGACCGATTTCCATAAATTTGTTATCAATGGAAAGAGGAGATCCTAACCTATACTATGATATCAAATATCAAATCTTTGGACGTATCTTCATAGAATTACTGGGTTGTAACCCTTCAAATGCAGGGATTTAATCTTGCCACATATCTTTAATTTCTCCATGCAGTTATCTGTTTAGCGGAGGCAGGTTGTTGACATCTATCGACACCTGTATGGAAAATATAAATGCCATTGATTTCATTTTTGCGCCACAATGTACACAAAGAGTTCATCCATATAGCTCCTTTCCTTCTTGGTGATCTTTAAAACTTTTTGATACCCCCTCGTATCCATCTTTCATGCATGATTAGAATCCATATCGTTATTTAAAATGTTTCGAGACGTTTGGTTAAGCAGTTTTCTACACTTTCAAATAAATAGCACAAGTACAAAATCTTGACCAGTCTGTGCAACAGACCAACTTTGTTGCAATTATGTGAATGACAGAGTAGTTCGATTCATAGAACCCTTGTTTTTTAAAGAAGACTTGTACAAACAATATAAAGGTACTACCACAAGTCCAGTGATCTAGATAGCCAGTTACTACCCACCCCGATGACAAAGTACCATTGAAAACGTTCAAGTAAAGCTCCCAATGAAAGATCCTAAACAATGGGCTGAATTCATACTCTAGCAATGACAATGACAAAAGTACTTTGTCATCAGGGTGGGTAGTAACTGGCTAATTAACTTTGATTTATGGGCATTTCATCACTAACTACTCACATTATATCCTATACAAATAATCCCACAGGAAGCAATGCATGATGGGAAACACCCCATATATTCTCTTTCATTTGATTACATGCAGAAATTTCTATCGTTATTATCATTGTTAACGTAAATCTTCTGACTGAAAACAAGAAGGGCTCATAGTAAAAGATATTCAGCATTAAGGCAAACTATAACATTAATGATAACATCATAAATAGTAGCTTCAGGTTCCGTTCTTATTCATGTGTGACCACTCATTTGAGTAATACTGTTATGGTTATCCCTATCATTACAATGTGACTCCAATTTTACAATTTTTAAAAAAATAATTACAGCTGTTGACAGTTATGCTTGCTGTTCTGTCGTCATGTCCCAGATATGGTATGTCACAACTATTGACAGCAAATCCCATTAACGAGATTTGATGCTCACGCATTTCTGCATCAAATGTATTTTCACATAATTCACTTGGTGAAATAGTTATAGCTAACGTAAAGGCAAATGATATTCTATTTAAATCAGAAAACAACACAGTTTAATTAGACAAGGGGAAGAGATTTTCTAGTTTGATTTTGGTAGGATGTGCTTCTACATGTGATTTTCAAAATGTGTCCATGAAAATACGAATTTCAATGAATTTAAATTTGTACTAAATTTTTCACTGAATTTGTATATTGTAAATACAATCCATACAAATAAGGAAGGGGAGATATCTGTTCCATTACATTAGTTTGCTTCTTTCTAGACATTGGAAATGGAAGAAAACCCACATGAGAATTAGTTCTTTGTAGGTGACACCTGCCCAAGTAGTAAAGGAATTCACTCAGGAGGCTGCAAACCCAGCAATTTAAATATGGATATGCACCGTTGGGATTGACTTTTGCCAAATGTTAATACATTTCAAAATTCTCCCAGTTTCAAGTCTACACCCAAGCTATTGTGTAAAATGATAAATGTGAAATGACCGTAGGTTTGGTTAGCAATTTCCGTTGGTGCAAACATTCGTCATTTAAGGTAAAGAATGTGACATTCTCAAATGCCGTTATGTCAAAGAGAATGATGTGGCGGCATAGAAAGTAAACCAATGCAAATACAGGAACATGTGTAAATGTCAGGTTGTCATGGAAACAGACTAATCATCCAAGACATTGTTTGTCAAAGTTGTCAATTGTACCGACTTGGGATGTAATGAGCCATATGACCTCTATCATGTCGCAACTCCCTCGAGGGACAAACCTCACTGTTGAAGATTTATTGGATCCTTGGTAACGAACGGTCAATTTTAAACTTAAAATGGATAGTGCATCATCGATATTGTGTTATGTTTCGCATCCCCCTATAGTTGTGGACAATAGGACTTGTCCACAAATTGCTGACCACCTCAGATATTTGTTTATTTGTCACCATCGTGTCTTTGTTGCACACAAATAATTGAACAGTATGTGGAATATGATGTCCTGGAAATTTACAGATTTGGTACACGTACCAACTCTAGTACGGATATATACCAAATCAGTACAAAAGAATGTTTTTTGTCTTTAATGTTTTTATTGAAAGTTATGGAATCTTTTTCACTATCTTTTCTTGTGTGCAGTTTCTGTACTGTGGAAGTGACAATAGGCTGATTGGTTCTTTTTGTACCGATTGTTTTCACTCAAGTATTCTTGCAGTGGATCAATTGCAACCCTCTCAATAACTTTCCCTAGAATTGGGAGGTTGGAGATGGGACGATAGTTCTTGAATTCATCTGCATCCAAGCTTGCTTTCTTGCTTCAATGAGTCAGGGAATTGACTCATTGAAACAAGCTTGAGGGCCAAACCATAGTCGGTCTTCAAACAAATTTTTTGCTATCAAACATTTTGTCGTGACGTCAAACTATGGGCGGCCATAGGTGTTTTTGGTTTTAGACACCATTCTTGATTCCACACACCATTTGGGGTTACAAATCAATTTTGGGTTTAGACACGATGAATGGCTTTCACACACCTTTAGAGTATTTGAGACACCCTTTTGGTTGTAATAGACACCATTATCAAATTTGTAGACACCTGTTGACACTTTCTTGAGACATGGCCACCCATAGTTTGACGTCACGACAAAATGTTTGATAGCGAAAAATTTGTTTGAAAGCTGACTATGGTTTGGCCCTAACTTGGCATCCTTACTCCTCACTAAATGAAATGAGGAGTGTGGGTAGTACCTTTAAGAAATTTGACACTATTAGCCATACCTTTTCCATTACAGAAGTCAGAAATCACAGGAGTGATGCTTGTGCAATTGTCTTTGTTATCAAGGACAGGTTTTTTCACTGATCACAAAATTTGATAGAATTCCATTGGGATTCAATGGCATTATGGAGGAATGGGTTAGAGGATCAGATCACACATATGTAATACAGGGTGTCCCAATAAACATTGTGCATGGAAACGGCGCTGATTTTCTCAGAACTTAGGCACACCAGCGACCTGAAAATTATACATTCTCAAGCGCATATAATTGTCCATCATCGCTGAAAATATCAAGAAAATCCATCAAGGCAAACCAGAGATATTGTTGATTTTGTTAGCTTGTATCATTTTCCTCCTGCACAATGGGAATCCTGTGGTTAAGCCTGTAATCAGAGGGCATGAAAAAGGGAATCGCTGCTTGAGAAATTTACTATAAAAGATTTCTAATGTTGTTAGAGTCAAAGATAATCAACAGCCAATGGAGACATATTGACGGATGTGAAGCATGTTAATGACCAGAAGAAAATAAAATGAACAAGTGAAAAAAGAAAACACTAACATGACTTTAAAGAACTCTGAGAATAGAACCAAAATAACCAAAATCTAAAGCAACGTAACTATTAAAACACTAATAACACAATACCATTTGATTGATTTATATTGTTATTGTTTAATATTAAGACATGGTGATGTTAGACTTTTTAGAAGCAATACAAGGAGCCAGATCTATTCCAAGAACAATGGTCAGTTATACTAACCCTGTGATGAACTCACTGCTTTTGATCTGAAATAGGAACTAAGATAACTATTTGTTTTGTTTTGTTTTTGTTTGATTGTTTTGTTTATAGTGCAATTATGTAAAAAGAATATATTTTACTTTGTTAGATTAAATTTCAGTTTCCAAAAGAAGAAAAAGAAACCAGCTTCCCCTTAGCATGTACACAATATATAGGAAGCATTGAGTAATTTTGCCGATAAACCTGGTTTTACAGTCTTTGTGTACTTTTTCGAATAGATAAAATCATATATAATATAGAGAAAATGAAAAAAAAAATAGAAATACAAAAAAGGAACATATCCTAAGTGGCTTCATATGATTACCTTTTAAAGAATATTGGCGAAACGTATGCGGTGACTTTGTCACTCTAAACTATTCAACCGTTAATGTTGAAAAGACCCGTTCGATTTTCTTTGTGAATATGCTTAACCATAGGAATTCCATTGTGCAGAAGGAAAATGATACAAGCAGACAGAATCTATGATATCTCTAGTTTGCATCAATGCATTTTCTTGAAATTTTCAACAATAATGATAAAAAAAATATGATCTTCAGAGTGCATTATTTTGAGGTCGCTGGTGTGCCTAACTTCTGAGAAAATCAGCGCCGTTTCCATGCACAATGTTTATTGGGACACCCTGTATAAACCTTAGGAGTTTGGTTGGCATTATTTTGTCATCTGATATCTCATTTCCAGTATACCATGACTACAAGCTGTAAGATCACAAGAAAGTGGTTATACTTTGCATTAATCTTTACTTCACACACTTATGTCTACAGGGGCAATTCCATATATTGGACAAGACCATCCTGTTAGTACAAAATCCAATGGGCACAAATTGCAAAAATGACCCATCTCTGTGGTATAGGCAGTTAAATTTGTCAAAATACAAGCTTTAGTATGATATAGGGCAACAACACTACAAGTTAGCTTCCCATTGACTTATTGTACAAAATGGCTTCCTAAAAACATCAGGAATAAAGAAACTGGTTGCTTCAACAATGCCTTTATTAATTAAGTATGATCTCTTTAACACAAAATGATGACAAAGTATATCATGACTGCTCACTTTTTGAGATGTAAGACATTGGAGGTATTGACGCCCATCACTGACAGTTGAATAGTGTAGGATCACATTCATTTTTGGGAACAGCCATAAAATTTTACCAAAGTATTTAAGAGATCAACATTGGTATTGGTGCAAAATAAAATAAACTGAAATCTATAATTAGATCAAAATATTGACCAAATGTATTATATAGCCATTCCATATTTTTGAGGTTCTTAATTAGGAGGGCTGTCAAATTTGCAGATTTAGAAATGCCTGGGCCTATATGACATAAGGGTATAGTAATTTGTCTTGAGAACCATATAAAATGTGTTTGAAATCATTCATTTTTACCAATGTACCTCCAAATTTTTATTGTGCCATTTTGTTCCAGGTGAGTCACAATATGATTTTTTTTTAAGTTTTTGATATTCAGGTGTGGAGTCTCTTGAACATCAAATATGCATTTTTTCATGATGCTAATATTGCTATCTATGTTCATACCAAAAGTCTGGTCTCAAAACAGTTTATTATTGATTGCAAAATGTTTTTTTAACCATGGTGTTCTACTTGTATATATAGTTTTGACAGAAAGCAACTTTTGAGTTCAAGTTATATATATGTACCCACGTAATAGTAACTCAAAATTTTTTTTTTCCTGAATTGTTTTTTGGTTTTTTTTAGATTTGTTTATTCAATTGTCCTTTTCATATTTGTGAAACCCTCCCTGATTATTCCTAATGTCACAATGCCATCATATGGGAGTATTTCAGAGTAAGAAAACTTGATTATAAAAAACACATGGATGTAATCACAAGCAAGGCCAATATCTAAATTTGTATGTGATACATGCAGTTTTGCCATCACTGTGGTTTAACAATCAATTTGGGCTCTTATAAGTCAGGGAAAAATTTGACATGTACATCGTGTGCAACATACTTTTGTTTTGATCATTTCTCTTTGATATGATAATACTTTGAGGGACCTTGGCTAAAACTTTCCTTATTATGTAAACATTTGGCCAGTGCAATTTCAAGCTGCTAGTCACGACGATTTGAAATCCCAATATATCTATTGATCTTATTCAACAGTTTATAGATAGGCGAGGCCACGCCAATTTAGCACCAGCACATCAGAGCACATGTACTCAACATGTATACTTGAACACACAACAGTAAAACCCATAAAATAATGACCAACAATTATGTTGTATACAGGACGTATACAGCTTGGATTAGAAAAACCATTGTTTTCAACCTATTTAGCTGGTTATTAATGTTATCTACAGACTATTACCTATCTTATACGCAGATCAAATCCCGAATTAAAATACTAGAAAAGGCAAATTATAGTGGATTGTCGTACAATTTTTACTAGACATCTGTGATATTTTGGGCATGGTGTAAAACGTCAGTCAATTTCGATCACGTTAATTTACATTTTTTCTGCCAATAATATTTTTCATAGTCTCAACATGATTATTTGACTAAGTTTATAAAGCATTGACTGAAAGTTTTCCTAATCTTGTAAAAATAAATTTATCATTGTTTTTTCTATGGGTTTGCATTGCACATTTAGAGTACGGTAATGATGACATCATAATAGGGGCGCGGCATAGGTGTAACCACTCACAGGGTTAACAGTCATTATAATTAGATCAATATCGACGGGGTAATTGAAACAGTTTTGTTGCTATTGGAACAATGCGCTTCAAATGGTTTAGTAGTGAGCACTGATCCCATTCTCAAATTCATTGGGTAATACTATTCATGACATAAATGACCAGGTTGTGAATTCCAAGGTGTGTTTTTTTCAATATCCAAAAACATATAATATTGGAAGTTTTTGTGATTGTGAGACCATGTTATGACTTGCCGCGGGCTCATGTGGACATATCCCCCAGTTTGCAGGCAACACTGTACACATGGGGTAGATGACCAGCTTATATAACTAATGTGGAAAATGAAATAGCATCAGGGGAATTGTTAGCTCTATACAATTGCTAAACTACAATGTAATTCATCCTGCCGTTATTAGATATCGTTTCATAACATTCTCTCTCACGTGGATCCCATTTCCATTATTTACCTTGCCAATATCCGCCATGGTTTTTATTACTTACATAGCTGGTTATAATATGCAATATTGCTGATAGAAATAGCTCGTCAGGAATCCTGGCGATGCTCAAATCCTTGGCAAATTGATCAAATTTGAATTCAGAGATACAAGAAATGGGCAAGAACAAGCTTTTTATTACTTT
>JXSR01S002324.1:124908-141983 GCA_000969725.1 Ophiothrix spiculata
GGGATTTTCACCAGTAGTGCAAAATGAAGTTTCTGGCATTTACTGCTCAAACGGGCTGGACAGACACATTTTACAGCCTCTAGATGAGATGTTGGATCGTGTGATTTTGCCAATACAGATGTGTTATTCTTGTGCGTAATGCTGGTCATATTGAAATTGATTTTGAAGATGATCACTTCACAATATCTTGTTGCAAATCACAAAATAATATAAGAATCTGTCCTGCTTGAGTGTTTTATTTCGTCATGTGAGTGCAAGAAAGTTGTGTCTGCAATGGCTGCCCTAAGTTATATTTATTTTATATCCTGTCACAAGAATGTGAAAAATAACGCAAAATGTTCCTGTCTTATGTCAGTGGTTCTTGAAATGGTTCTTCAGGTGACACCATCACCTGAAGAACCATTTAAAGAACCACTGACCCAAGACTGGAGGTCATACAGTGTGCGATCCAAATTTAAGACGTAAGGCAGCTATTGCAGATACGACTTTCTTGGACTCACATGATGATTTTACGTTATGAAATTAAAATCCTGTTGCATATTACATCGTGGTGATTTAGATATATATCAGAGCCTTGAGGCTATCTTGGTGTTGTGCGATCACCTGCCAAGGTCAATGGGATAATATCTAGTAGTCAGCTTACATATCTTAAAATTGTTACGTAAATGTGTGTGGTTGTATCGAAATGATGCAAATACCGGCCGTAATCATCTATTGGGGGATTATGTGCTAGCTTCTCAAGGCGACATCGTATCTCTGTCTTTTGCGACAATTGCATCGTTTCAATATCATGGTCCACATATGTCTTGTGTTACTTATTGGTTAAAATTTCACTTTCTCAAGTCATGTTTGGAACATATATGCTGACATGTCATATTGATCAAAGTATCGATTTCGTGCCATATATTGACAGTAGAATAGATACATGTATGACAAATTGTTTGATTTCCTTAACCAATTTTGTCAACGACAAGTAATTTACACAGATGTGTTGCCCAGCAGTGTTGGGTGCACATGCTTTGGACACTAATGTGAACATTAATTTTGACAGAAGGAAAATGACATATTGCCTCCCACTTTAGGCACAGTCCAATGTTGGTTGATTTGACAATATTGCCTTTTAGGCATTGAGAATGACTGTCTGCAATTTGGTGTACTTTGAAGCACTACCTCCTATAAGGACACACACCACTAAATAAAAGCTTTTGGCGAGTACAGGGCAATGCTGGAGCTTGTGTTTCAAGATTCAAAAATGCAGGAACTGTGTTTTCTAGTACAATTTCTTTTTATTCATGTTCTGTGGTACAAATATAGTCAGACTGGTTAAAAATTACCATAATTTTGATATGTGGGGGAAATTTGAGAGACGATTTTTAGTGTCTAGAGAAATTTTGTTGCAAGTTGGAGAATTACCATTATTTTGATATGGTTGGGAAATGTGAGAGACGATTTTTAAGTGTCTTATAAAAAATATCATGGTTACCCTATATATTTGTTCACTCTTGGAGCTCATCTAGATCATAGTCTTAAAATAAATCCAAAAGTTGAAGCGACCAGCAGCTTTTTAGCCAAGATATCCGCCATGATCTAATTGTACCTGGTTTTTTTAGGATGAATATGCGATCTATTTGGTGTTGTGAGCTCTGAAGGGTGCAACCAAGATGCATAGTACAGGTTAGAGGACTGATTATAGTAATAATAAGTATGCCAGCCTTGTTCATGACCTTACTGATAAAGGTTTCTCTGTGGTTTTCTATGCTTTTGAGTTGGGAAGCAGGGGGTACCTCACTGGCGACAATGCCCAAATCCTGAAATCTCTCATTTATTTGACTAACTGCAAAAAATCATTCAAAACTGTCCGCGATGACCTGGAAAGAATTGTCCTTTGTACTTCATTCAGCATTTACTGCTCCAAATCCGAACCCACCTGGCTTGATCCTCCTCTTTTTCAAATTTAGAGATGCCCTCACTTAGTTTTTCGGTTCTTAGTCTCTTTTTGTTTGCGTGTGTGGGTTGTGTTCGCATATGTTTTTGATATATTTTTTTTCCCCGCAGAGAGTGTCTCCGCCTTGCTTGGGACCCACCCTTTAGGATGGGAATCTCATGTCCGAGGCCACTCCTTGCTTCCTTTCCTGCCAGTTTGTTTATATATATTTTTCATTGTATGTTATAGTATAAATGATATTTGTTTGCTGTACTTGTCGAATGTTAATAAACTGGCTGATAGAATAAATTTCACCAATATATGACAGACCAGGCTAGCACACTCAGCTTAGCTCAGGCCAGCTAGGCCACAGTTGTGGAACTAAGCAAATTCCTGGCATATTCTTAGTTAAAATGATTCATTATTCTTTCCTGAACATTAAATTTCACTTTCTTTTTGAGATACAATAAATAAATCTTGCTTTGCATGACCATGCCATGCCTAGTTGTATAACTTTGCTTTGTTGTTGTGCTGGCCTGGACATCGGACTTGTAACTAAATCAGTGGCGATGTCCGCTGGTCGTGTCAGCTGTCCAGCCATGATTGTAATCATACACTGCAGAAGAAGATTCTATGTTCATATGGTGATATGTTTCATACAAGCCACGGATTATGATTGCAAGTCATATATGTTGAAAGTAGGTCGCCACTAGATTATTAGCTTTTTTGCCGTAATTCTTCTAAAAGTTTCATCTGGTGTTACTTTTCATGCAAGCTATGGATTATGGTTGTGATCATTTTGATGTGTACTAGTCAAGCACGTCATTATATCCCATCCTCAAAGAACTTCATTGGCTGCCTATTGATTATCGCATTAAGTTCCAATTATGTGTCCTAGCTTTCCATCTCTTCGAAGGCACCCTTCCAGCCTACCATTCATCTGTTTTACACACCTATAATCCAACCCGCACTTAACGTTCCGGCTCCCAAAGGATTCTCAAGATACCAAACTCAGATCTCAAATCTGCCGGTGAGCGTTCATCTAGGTTTCAATACCCCACTGTTTGGAATTCACTCCCAAACAGCATCCATAACATATCCTCTCTCAGTCAATTCAAATCCGAGTTAAAAACCCTTCTCTTCCGCCAGGCATTTCCCGTTTCTTAATTTTTCGTTGTGTTTGTCTTTGTTCATTGTTCCTGTTTTCTCGCGCTTCGAGATCCTTCTGGATGATTTTTGCGCGTTATTATTATTATTATATTTGTTACATGCCATGCCACCTTAGTTCCTATCTAAGCAGTCAAATTCTTAGAGTTTAAACATGTTCATATTGTGATATGTATCATCCTAGCTGTTAATCAATTGCCAATCAGATATTTGATTCAGCAAGTTTCTGTATCATTTTTTAAGGCTACAGTCCCTAAATGGGTGCTATTTTTGCCAACGGCACCTTTACTGCAACTTTTTACCTTCTTACACATATCAGAATAATAAAATTTTTGGTGTACATATGTAATAGAGTCTCTTGTTTATACATGTTACTTTCGTAGTGATTTCACAACTATTATCAAGGTCAAAATGACGTCAATAAACTACTTCGAAAAATTTACACCTTTTTCGCCGAAACCTTAAAATTTTATGATGTTTGAACGATTGGCCTGTTTTTAAATTTTGACAGATTGTAGGCTTGAAAATTTTAATTGAATTACAAATAATATTTTATAAATGTGTTGTGTTGATTTTGAATGATAATGTAACAAACCCGCGTTGTTTTGCCCGAAAAACCAGGCGTGAATTATGACTCTGAGTTCGCCCTGTTTGAGCCGTGAATAGCCTGGTTTTAGTATCTACATTATCTACATTTTGTCTGATATACGCATTTCGCATAATTTACTTACAAATTGAGCATTCCAATGAGGCAAAAATTGCAATTTTTATGTAAACAAAAGAAAAATATGGCATTCTAATGTTTATGTTTTAGATTTTAGTTCACCATCTCAACGCTGCCTTGATAGCTCAGCGGTAGATCTCTCGCTTCGTAATGCATGACTAACCCCCGCCATAATCCATGGTTCGAGTCCCCGCAAAGGCAGTGGAAACTATTTATCTTTTCATGATTGAAAAATAGTTAGGATTCACATTTTCCTGAGCATGTGGATTCCTCGTACCCTTAAGCCAGTTTTATAACTATTCGATAAGACATAATTACAACTACCAATACACTAATTATAAAAGAAGTTTTTCTGATCATTCTGTTTGAACTACAAGGTAAAATTGCAACAGTAAATAACAGCAACCCGGACGGCGGTCGATCGCTGGATTACTGTCGATAAAAAAAAAGAGAGAAAGACTAGTGCGTAGCTCTACGCGCTTAAATTACTTTTCCCATAGCAATGCGCACAGATTTCTGAGACAAACTTTTTTGGGGGGCCTTATGACTACTAGTGACTTTTTAGCTAATGTGAATGATGTAAAAGTTATTTAGAGATAAATAGATTGGCTTTGCATATAATTTTGATTTGCGTTGCTAATCAATCCCACACCCACTGTAAACAAGATTTACATACTGTATAGATATCTGTAGCTCCGGGTAACAAATTACAATAAAAAGATTTCCAAGAATTATTCTTGTATCTTTTGAAAATCAAACTATAGCTGTATCTCTGTAATCTTTGACTTGAAACTTCTGATCCTTGTTTATGATCAAATACTTGAGAAAAGGATTTTGTCAAATCTTTTCATACCTTGACTAGAAGAAAGTGACAGCTGACCATGACCCATTCAAGTGATACTTATAAAATATGCTCCTCACCTTTTTAAAGCATAGTCTCATTTCAAAAAACAGAAGAGGCGGCTCTCCATATTAAAAGTGCGAAGTCCCATTAGTTTTAAGGCTAAAGATGGGTTTGTTTTAGAAAGCGTTTCACACTAGCAGGCCACATAGCGCTATCTTGAACTGACATGAAGTACCCCCAAATTAAATTTAGTATCATTTAAATATATATTTCTATAAAAGAAGATGAAACAGCTGCCCATGAGCCAGTGAAGTAACACTAGAAGAAATGGCTTAATCCAGTTCATATACAATTTTCCATTTTCATTAGTGTTGAAAATTATTCAATTCCATTTTCTTTTTAAAACACATTTTTAAAATACTGTAAATTGAAAATAAAAAGTCTTTTCTCATAATGGCAAAATGATTGTTTTGTTTGACCAAGTGTACTTATGGTCATTGCTTAGTCCCGAGGGAAATCAAGTATACAACCATTATTCTGTATTGTACCTAGCTCTTTATTTCTATTTTATTTTCTGTTGGTACACAGAACAGAATAATATCTTAAGTAAATTAACCTTTACAAATTGTGATGTAGGCAGTCAAAAATATGATGTTGCAGGCCTTCATTTTTAAGGCGAGCTAGAGTGATTGCTCTCCTATGCTCGCCTAAACAGTCTCTTAGGAGAGCAATATTTAGCTCGCCTCAAACTCCTGAAATCAGCTAATATCTAATGGTGTGCCCTCAAATCACTCTCCTGACAACTCTCCTTGAACCTTTCAGGAGAGCAATTTATAGCTCTTCAGCATTTTTCAAAAATAAAGCCCTGTGTTGGTTACGGATATTGTAGTCAACTCTTTCAGTACATCCAAAGATTAATCTATGGTACATCCAAGTCAATTAGTCAACAATTTGGACTTGCAAGAAAAATGTTTGTAATTTGATCAACTGTTCATATTTAATAAAACACAGGCTTACAAGTGTCACTGAATATACATGGTTTTGACACTAGTGAAAAGTTCAATTTTTCGATTCAAAGAACATTTTATAGCACTTGCTAAATATCAACACTGTGCAACACTGTTTGAACTTCAGCGCAGCACTTGCTATCTCACTCTGACTCAGGATTACAAGAAGGTGGTATTGAGGGGGGGGGGGGAGGGCTCAGCTCATGTGTGAACTGCCACATCAACATGTTGGGGCCAACCAACTTTTAAAGTGTAAGGTATTAGAGACACATTTTTGTAGAATATTTTATAATAATCTGATGTTGAGGATGAGATAGATAATTTTGATAATTCTGTTTCCATTATGGGATAAAATTAATCGTACATTTGACATTTAAGAACTCGATTATCTACAAATTGTATATCAACATATTAAGCAAAAAAGTGTCCTCATTCAATGTAATCTTTACAAAATCATGGGCTAAGGGTGACTTCATAAAAAGTGGTCATTATATGAAACTTATTAAAAACTTAGGGGATCAACGGGTGACAGCACATTTTAAAGGATCTATCGACGGTAGCATGATATGTGCTAATGTTGGTGAGTCTCCCCCACCCCACCCCATGGACAAGAAGATATCTTTTGCTAGAATAAAGAAAATTGCTACAATGTCAAAACACTATTGACAAGCCTATTGACGTCAAAGAAGGGAGTAAAGTATTTGCATTCATCTTTCAAGGCTAGTGAAATCAAGTTGACTCTAATCGCAAGATTTACTGATGGGAAAATATCACAATTATGGGGGAGGACAAATCTCTTTATATCCACTTACATACATGATATATAGATAGTTTGCTAGACTACAATCTGGACAAAAACATCTGTCTCAGTCCAGTTTGCTAGACTTGACTACAATCTGGACAAAAAACATTTGTCTCATTCCATAGAAAATGAAATAAATTTTGACATCAAGCAAAAAAAAAATATGATTTTTTATTTGACCACATAAGCATGGTTTTTAGTCATACCTTTGTTACTTGGTACATGAGAAGTATTTCCTAATCAGAAATTTTAAAGTATTTCTGTCTCTGCATGAATGAGCACACATGTTAATTCAAAAATATCTCAAACGTTACCAAAAAGTTACACCAAAATGTCACAAACATTACCAAACCAAACAATGCATTAAAATAATTCCTAATTATCAAATTTTGTACCACTTTCATGAAATATTTGAAAATATGTTATCCATCATCTTTATAAAGCACAATAAAAAAATTGCCAACGCATCTGAGAATTTAATTGGAGACAAAAATATTTTTGTCCGATGTCACAAACGTTACCAAATGTTACATGAACATTATTCAGGATTCTGGCTATTAATTTAAGTCTTAAACACCCACATGTCTTGTTAATGTCTACAAGCCTATGCTAGGTTCTGTGGCCATTTAAAAGTGAAATTTTTTCATTTTTCAGTCACAAAAGTTACTTCAGAATCGCCTATTTGGATAATTTACTCATATTTTGTTCCCCTTTTCTCTCTTCGTTAGACTATGCTATAGGTTGCCATAAAAAATTTAAGTGGCTGAGGAGAATTATGCAAAACATAGATACTTCAAAATTTTGAATTCCCTTACCAGCTTCAAATAAAGGAATTGGTCCTGCATTGGTTTCTTGGTAAATAGACGGATAAGACTTGAAAGGATTAGTATCCTCATATTTTTCAAATGCTACTTGTTACCATGCGAGACTGTGTGACATTTTTAGAGGTAATGAGACATCATTCATCGAACATGTTACATTCTGTAGAACCCATCCGTTTAAGTTACCTTAGTTCTACTTGGTCATATAACAGCAATTATAGGTACTCCCTGATGGTCCAAAACCGTAACACTAAGGCCTAGGTCAGACGAACGACAAGGTTGCATTTACTCCAATAAATTTTGCTCTAATAATGTCTTCGCATTAAAAAAATGAGTAATGACAAATTCTGTCATTGAGATGGATTTATTGTAATATATTTGAAAGTAGTGTGATGAAAACCCTCTTAACTGCCAAGTTGACCACAGGTTTTGGTCCCTTGCTATTGTTGTGACAACTGGCGGCCTGTCAGCCGCTGGTTGAGTTTGGAAGAATGCCGACTTGTGTAGCCAATTCCCACACTGCTTGGGTTGTTTGTGCAAAATTAAATACACTTTATCAGGTACCTATTAATTCAAAATTACACTGCAAAAACTAGGGTGTTGAAGTGACACCCTTGTTTTCGCATTGCATTTTACCACTTATGAAGGTTTGAGAACTGTATCTTGAACAAAAAGTATCTTTTCTATTAGCCTGATTAATGTTCACATGATCTAGCATGTTCTGCATGGATGGCATGTATATTTGTTTTCCTGTATAATGTATTCCGGAACATTGTCTCCAGAGTATACTTGATTGGTTCTGGCCTTCCTGATTCAGCCTTCTACTAACTCAATCTTCAGGCAAAGCAAATAATTTCAACATATGGTCCATTTTGGCGCCAGATATTATTGCTTATTAGGCGTATATTAGTAAAAGAAGACAATTGAAGTTTGCCATGTTCAAAGTATCTCTGGCAATTCGGCATGTTTCTAGTAAATCTCTCTGTCTACACTCTTATGTTTCTAGGAAATCTCTCTTTCTACACTCTTGTGTTTTTAGGAAATCTTATCCCGTCACGTTTTTTGATGTTTCTAAGAAATTTCCTGTTATCTGTTTGTAGAAAATCTTTTCCTTACACATTTTTGTGAGTTTTAGAAAAAAACTCTGTTTCTACATGTGGTCTGTACACTTAAGTTTTCTAGACAAAACGCTTTATATTTCTTGACTATATTCCCTTGACTATAATGCCAATCTCTTGCAGTATTGCCCCTCTATCTAGGCTATGTCCTCAACAAATTTCAATATCAATTCTGTTCCTCTCGCATTGTTTTCTTGGTATAACCAAGTCCCGGAACTGATTTCCCCAGAGTGTACTTTATTATGTTTAATATGATGTATTCTGACCTAATTCAATTCTCTCTGGACTCATCTTAAGGAAATGGAAATAATTTCAACATATGGTCCATTTTGATTCAGTCATCTCTGAAATTGCTGATTCTATTTGTCTTAAAAAGTGGAATGGGAATGCCACACAAAATGTTACATCACCTGTCTCGTAAAATTAGCAGTCAGTTAGACACAACTAAATGTTGGATTCTCACAGCCTGATATATTCATTTTATTATGCTGACTTGTATTTTCTCCTTATGGAATAGTTACTATCATTTCTGCGTAAACCATTATAAATAAAATACATTCCAGTTGAAGTTAAAAAAACAACATATAACATTATATAAATTTGTAACAGATTTTACTAGATGCAAGTTTTTATTGAAGGAAGTTTGCCTTGGAATGCAAAGCTAAGAGTAAGATTGAAACTACTGAATATGTGCTATATTTTGTCCTACATTCATTTTTGCGCTTTTTGCACTCAGTTCACACTGTGCAAAAATAAATATACCTTGAAAATGGTATGTGCGTACAGCCACACGGAAAAAATATAACGAGCGCAAAAATCAAAACACACGAAATGATTCAAATTTGGCCTGTGTGCAAAAATTACTGAGTGCGAAAATTTTGGCATTTACAGTAGTATGCGCGAGTTGATTACTTCCGAGTTACATAACCACTTTGCTGAATTGGGTCAGAGATAGAGATGATTACGGTATCATTAAGGTAAATTAGTGACAGGCTTTCGTAGTTGATTTATTCATGGCATGGAACAGGCATGAACTTGTCCATCGTTTGATGGGCTACAGGTGTTCATTGCAAGGGTAAATACTGCTGGGGAAAATCCGGACATGTATACACATAATTACTCTATTGAAAGGATTTGAACTGGGGTCTTCATTGGAATACCTTCCATCACTATTTCACTAATCACAGACTAAAGACTCTGTCACACATCATCATAAGCTTACCTTACAAAAGTTTCACATACTGAGTGTTTTCCAAAAAATAATGGATAAGGAATTGAACATATATACTTTTAACGAACACTTAATAAACAACAATGTCTACACCAAAACAGTAGTTGGATTTTATGTTGGGCGTATATTTGGCTCTATATGGTGATGTGTGACAGAGCCTTAAGCTCATATATAAGGCCAACAAAAATTGTTGTGTTGCCCTCAGCGACCGACCCTATTCAAAATTTTTTTAAAAAAATAGGATCGCGAAAGCACCCTATTTTGCTCAGATTGGGTGTTTTTTTAGAAAATATTTTGAAAATAGTGGAAAATGCACCCAAATTTCATAATTTAGGTGCTTTTAAAAAAAATGTCTAAAAAAAATTATTTTCCGACAGACCGACTCATTTTTTCAGAAATTCCACTTAAGGGCAACACAACATTTTTTTTCTTGGCCTTATAATTGTTCAGATCCATGGAAGCAATCAAGCATGAGAAAAAAATATTTGGAAATGAGATGCATATGTGCATACTTTTGCAGCTAATATTACTTTCAAACTGATAAAATATTCCTCAAAGCTAATTTTGTCCATTTTGGGTCTATTTTGATTGTCAAGTGACAGAATTCCTTATAACGAATTTTGAATTTTAATTCAAATACACAAAAAGTACCACCCATTGTGATCAATAAATGCTCTTGTACATCATGTGTGTGTTGTGTGCAATTTCATGGACAGATAATGCATTTTTATATTTAGAAATCAACTGGACTATACGACATCTTCTGTCAAGCATGGTCCAAGCTGGCAAAACAACCAACAGTGAAACAGATATGACTTGTGGATGTATTCCTGGGGTCTGTAGCAAGTTCTTTGAAGCATAAGGAATCTGGCAGTGTATTTTGCCCCGAGGGGGGGGGGGGAGACACCCAACTTTGGATTTGGTAGGGGTGTGCGGCCCCGATATCTGAAACCCTAGTCTAGGGAACGGAAGACTGACTCTAAAAGGGGGGTCTAGAGAACTGAAGGGACTAAAAAAGAAATTTTGCTTGAAATGTGGGTCTTGGGAACTAAATTTCAAACTATGAGGCTAGGGAACTGAAATTTTTTGAAAATAAGGCTTGCGAACTAAAGGTTATGCTTGAAAAGGGGGTCTAGGGAGCGGCAGACAAGGCGTGAAAAGGGGTTCTTGAGGGCCGCACATACCCGTATCACCTTTCTAGGTCGGTGCCCTCCCCAGGGTATTTTGCCATTCTTTTTCAAATGAGCTTGTTATTTTGCCATTCTTTTTCAAATGAGCTTGTTGTGTCTTGACCATGACAGTATTTGTCAAATGATGCACGCCCTTCAATCTTTTAAAGTAACAAAGCTGTTACAAAATAGATGTAATAATAGGGTGAATGACCTAGCAATGCTTAACTTTCTAGATACTATTGACACTCTATCAAAATTTCGGATTGGTTGGTTAGAAGAAATACTAATTTGAATAGCCAATTACAGTAAAGATTAAAAAAGTCTGCATTAGAAATATTCCCTTGCCCATGTTTGAAACAAAACCAGTGATTGGTCAAATAAATGCTATGAAATTCATTTTAACCTATAAACAGAGTTATGATGGGTTAACTTACTTGGACTGCACTTTACTGTATAGCAATTACCCAAGAACATTAATTGGTATACCTATTTCCTTATATATTTCATAGCAGCCTTATCGCCAGAGTTGCATACTTTCTTTTGGCTCTGGGGAGTAAACAAGAAGCAACCTAAGAGTTAAGACCTTAAACAGATTTCAGATGCCAAGGTCAGTTAAGAGTAAATTATACACATGTTGGAATTAGAGCCTAACCCTTTAAAGCATTGTAAGCATAATGAACCTAATTTGCCTATTTGCCCATCATTTTGCCTTATGTGTTTTTTTTTTATTTCATTTCATTTCATATTTATTCGGCAAATGACAAATAAACACCAAATAGAACAGTAAATACACATAGAATATCATTTATACAAAACTATACAGCCTAAACACCAAACTGCCAAGTGCCAGGATAACCCATGAAGTCCGCCGCAAGTGCCAACTTATTTCCAATGGGGTCCTACAAAAGAACAGAAAAGTGCCTGGGAACGAGACTAAGGGCCAAATTATAGGTAGCTCAAAAAGAACTATAATTTGGCCCTAACATAAACAAGAACAAAAACGACAACATTGGAAACAAGCTATACAGATGCAGCAGACTGCAGATTCATAGCAGTTGAAGCCAGGTGATTTTTCACAGCTCTTTTGAATGCAGTTTTACTATGAATTGTTTTAATGGAAGATGGTAACCCATTCCAGTCAAAGTGGCATGATAAAAAATGAGTTTTTAGTCTAAATTATTGCACAAAATGCCCTCTCATTCTCTTCAAAAATACTTTTATTCCTCTTATAGTAAAATCTTGCATTTCTAAATACTATAAATAATAAGTTCAAACCCAGGATTAATAATAAATTGGAATTGTAACCATAGATGATATTTGATTCTCAAAATACCCGCAAGAAACTGGAAAAGGACAGAGAGTAAATCAGTAGTGATAACACCGACTTTTTTCTTTGAGCCAAAGTAAATCAAGTGTTGATCACTCTATTCAGGCCAATTACTAGAAGGGCTTTTTGAGTACACTATTAAACACAAGCCATCTTGTATTTCACCCATTAGCACAATAGAGTGTGCAATGAGATCTTCAAAGTACTGATATAGGGCAACACCAGAATGGTTACACTGACTGAGGAATAACAACTGCAATATCAATACTACTTTAACAAGTCAATATTACTTTGCATGGAACATACAGTAGAATGCCGTATGGGATCAATGACACTGACGGTTGGCCAAGACTGGTCATGTTCTACTAAAGAGTTCTGTAGTTATTTAATTCTTGATTATCCAACTCCAGTGAATTAAGAAAAAACAGTTTTATGCATAACTTGATGTTAAATACCAAGCCTTTGATAATTCAGGTTAGGCTATGACAGCTCAAATTTCTTGGCCATATACTAAGGATGCCTGAGGAGGAACCCAGCAGATTGTATGCTCTTTACACTCCTTCACACGGGAGAAGGAAGCCAAGCCGACAGAAAACATCATATCTGTCGTCCTATATCCAAAAACTATTGGGAGATACAAACAGCATGTTACACCCACAGGCTATAGCTGACTCGGCTCAAAACTGAAGTGATTGGAGAAAATTTGCAATCGCCTGCTGCGCAGCCAATCGATGATGATGATGATGATGATGATGGATGACGATGACGACCACAATGATCTACAAATAATATTGATTGGTTAACTATCTTAGACCAATTCTAATTGTTTGAGAGCACATGTGATTGGCTGATTATCTAAGGCTCGTGATATAACTGTCTGAGAGCATTTGTTATTTTTCTGGTCATCTAATTATTATACTTGTTTTTATGTGCATGTGCTTGACCCTTAAAGTTCTTCTGCTTATCAATGTGATCCAACAAGCTTAGGTGTGAGCTTTGAAACACCGGTGTGTATGCACAAAACTGTATAATTTTATGGAAAATTTTCTGCACTGTTCCCATCCACTTTGAGATGTTTTGGACGCATCCCGATTCATTCCTACCCATTTCATTTCATTCCATAATTTATGAATAATAGACAAAAGTTTCACTCAACAATACACTAGAGATGGTGCACGGTAATTTTATATCTTTTCTGCATACATGTATGTATAAGCGATAATGATCTTCTACAATAGCATGATCAGCCTAATTCCATGCTTAATCCCAGTCCTTGCCCCTCAAACAACTTCACCATATGGCCAATGATTCACCTTGTCATCAAATCATTACATACTGTGACAAATCAATTAAGTATGTCCAGTGGTTAATTTAGCGCCATGTGTGCAGGCTGAATAATTGATGGCAAAAAGAAATCATCATTTCAGGAGAAATTTTTTTTGCCATTTGTACACATGTGAAACGGCTATGGTGAGGAACAGGGGACAAGAGTACTAACTATAACTGAATGTTGTCACCATTAATTTTTGCTGCAAAACTGGGAAAAGAGAAAGAGGATATCGAATGAAAAATAAAGAAAGGATGGAATGAAAACAGGATGGAACAAAATCAATATTAAAAAATTCTTAAAGTGTTGCTGAAAAGTTTTCCCCTTAAAAAATTGAAAATTACTAAAATTGGACGGGGTTGGATTCAGAAAAATCCTGGGATTAAGAATATGACGATTCCTATAATGGGCAATATGCGATGGCCCACCCCGAAAGGGGGGACTTTGCAGATGATATCAATTTTGATTTTATCATTTCATCTGTTTCAGCATTTTCTAAGCTTTAAAATGACACCTTACTTGTTGAAATTGATCAAAGCGATCAAAGTTTACAACAGAAAATCTGTTTGAAATTCTTATTATTTTCTATATTTCTTGCTGATCACATATTTCTTTCATTGGTGTCTGACACTCAAATTTTCAAAGAATAGTCATGATGTATCATATGACGCATACTTTCTTGTTCTGAGTTTAAATTTTTTGCCATCAACAGAAATATTCCATTTATTAAAAAAGGTATCCGTGCTGGCTGGTAAAAAAAAGAATACTAATCCAACTGAAAAATAGTCTGGTTATACCAATGCCTTTGTACTTTACCAGGTACTAGGTTTGCTGGTTCTGGATAGAACTAGTACCGTTCCCTTGTCGCCCCTCCCACGGACCCAGCAATAAGCCCAGGCTGGCGCGAAGCGTGCTGCCTGGGCGAAAGGTTTGTTTTTCTTTCAGCACACTTTTGATTGTACTGCAGAGGGTAGTGGACAGCTCTGAGCAAAAGCTAGTTCTGGACGATGCTTGAACTCTACATCTGGCAAATAATCTAAATGAATCAATAGTATTTGATCTTGTGCCATGAGTGACACCCTGACCGTTTGACTCCGCTTGGAGTATTGGCCAGTACACCAAGATAGATAGATAGATAGTGACATTAGAATAGTGCCCTCTTATGTGACCCGGTAGCATCAAATTCACGTGTTCCATTGAATCTATATGCGTACCCAGGTGAAATCGTGCACCGTATACCCAAAATGTATAGTTCTATGTGATCGCAGCCTAATAGTGGTTGAAATCATTCTTTTTATTGTTATATTGTTGGTCTTCGGCTCTACAAATCCTTTGTATCAACATTTTGTGGGCTCTCAAACTGAGATATGTTCCAAATAAATCTCAATTAATTTCATCTGTTTATATCCTGGCAGGTTTTTCACACATGGGCTGTTGAAGAATACGACCGTAAGAATGAAGACATCGATCCTATTGCAGCATCAGCTGAGTATGAGCTTGAGAAGAGAGTGGAGCGTATGGACGTCTTTCCTGTGGATCTCATTAAAGGTAACTAATTAATGTAAAATGATTTCAACGCCTATTATATTGTGATTCATATTATATGAGTAAGTGGTCCAAGGATATCATCTTGTGGAACACCACATGTGAATGTGCTTATGGAGAAAGTTTACCTATTTTTAACTGTTGCTTTGATTAGAAATTGAATATTCCAAAGGTTACTATCTTTTTTAGCAATGTTTGCGGGCATGTGTGGTCTAGCAGAACAGTGCAGGACTCATAATGCTCCACCTCTTGCATTGAAATGGCATCAATGCAGTACATGTTTCCTTCTTCTTCTCCTCCTTTTCTTCTTCTTTTTGAAATTGTTGTCATCTTCTTCATCTTAAAGAGACACTAAATTAATGCAAATTCTTGAATTTTCTTGAAAAATTATAGAATTTACATACAATTTTTTTATAATACTGGGTTTGTTTTTCAGAAAATGTGTACTTTTGTAAAGGTATCTATCGTCTTTTCTTGATACAGGAAATAACAACATTTCAATTTATTATCTCGATAGAAACTGCAAAGGCGTTTTTACAGAAGATTGCACTTGAGTAAATCAAGTCAATATTTTTCTCAAAGCACATCTATATTTGTTTGATTGCTTTATATTGAAATGTTGACATTGCAGCTAAAAAGAAATCGATGCCCTTTGATATGATTTGAATCAACTCACACTTGCTTTTTTCACAGACTCAGTTGTAGTGTAAAAGGCAACCTAGGTTTAATTGATCAGGTTTATTAATAGTTGCATAAAATGTTTCTTAAGTAGAATTGTTTCAGTGCAATGACAGAATATTGTTGAGTATAGAAAATGAAAAAACAAAAACAATTTTTTTCATGTAGAGGCATGTGTAGCAAGAGTTGGGATTATGGATATGGTGCTGTAAAAATATTTTGGGATTTACAAGGTTTTTTTTTAGCTTACCTCAAGAGGAAGGGGTTGTTGAACAACATTCACACACTCCGCGTGTCACCTAGCTAATCAGAATGCAAAGTATGCAGAGTGCAATGGATCTTCACAATGCACTGCGCTTGTTGCGTTCTGGTTTGCGTTTAGTGCGTATGAATGTTTTATTGTTTTTCTTAGGTGATTATTTATTTAATTTAGAGAAGTTTTGGATTTTGATGATAATATGAAAGGCCTTATTTCTTTTTACAAAAGATACAATATTATTTTTTTGTCATGTATGAATTAGTTTAATAAATTTGCATTCCATTATGCTCGTAAAATGAGACAAAATCAATGCACTTGTTGTAAATTTTGATAGCTGTCCAATGCACTCGCCCCTACGGGCCTCGTGAATTAGACGCATCAATATTGATTTTGTCTCATTTCATCCGTATTACTCGCGTATGAAATGCACATTTATTAATCTATAAACATCATGGCTCCTACCATTATGACACTGTCTGATTATGTAGACACTATAATTTGGCAATGTGCGGCACAGTAAATTTAAAATATCAATTTGACTCGCAACACACGAGGTAGTTGTAAAATGCTATTTGAAAATGAAATGTCATACAAATAAAATTGTATCATCATACATACGATCCAAGGTTACTGTTCAAGACATACTCCCTTTCCCCCTCCCCTTTGTGCCACCAGTGGAAATAATTAAAGGGTGACAAAGGGTAGACAAGTTCAGCATCATCCCAAAACTTTTTTCAGACATTTTGAGGTTTTACACATCATTTGAAGTGTTAGCAGTATTATGGAAGCATGCAAAGTTTCATTGTGAAATTTGACTCCTATATATCAAAATATTTTAATTTTCTTCCATTATTAAGTGTCGCTTGACAACAAAAAATAAGTGCCTCTTTCTTGACTTACTGCTTTTGGTGCTTGTATATTGCTTAAGCACCCAAAAGGTTAATTTCTAGTCACGGCAGGCTTTGTATAGAATCATTAGTTCGACATTAAATGCCGTTTAATCCATCATCAATAATGATTCCTCTATGGGGAAATTCAAGAAATGTGATGCTTTTAACATTGGCTTCAGCTCATTTAGTAGATTCACATTATGGCTATTATTGTCCAGACTAAAAGCCTGGCATTTCTT
>JXSR01S002325.1:5236-17616 GCA_000969725.1 Ophiothrix spiculata
TTTTTAAAGTATTTGAAATATAATGTTACATACGTGTACATATAAGTAATATCTTTGTAAAAAGAAAAGCAATTTCTTCATGATTGTTATATATACTCATTTTTTGACCAAATTCAATTATTTTGGATAACGCAATAGACATATCTAATAAAGCATATTTCTTGAGGACAATTTAATATTAAAAATGTGTAATTCTACAAAATATTATTTACTCCAATATCGTCTCTGATGATAATAACCGTGCGCGGTTTTCGGCAATATAAATTTTGGATAATGTTATAAATCCCATTCTTTTGCCATACAAAATGTAAAAGACCATATTGTGAAAAAAACGGTAGAAGCGTTGTTGATAAAATTATTTTTCCTGATATATGCATTGGCTATACAAATGATTTAGACCAACAAATTAAAATTTCAAAACAACATTTGTTTTTTGACTTTTTCTAACTGAAAATGCACTACGTCCATGAAAATTCACCATATATTGTCTATTCATGGTTAACAAAAGCTAAAAAAATAGGCATTTCGCAAATTGGGAATGTTAGGAATACGGTGAAAATAAAATTTCAAAATAGTACAAAACTCAACGCAAATATGTGTTTTACCCCCGGGTTTTACTCCTATTTACGAAAACGCCGTTATCTGTGTCTTGCATTTACTTTACCGGTAAACTCCGTTGTTCAGAAGGTCCTTTAATCAGAATTTTCTGATACCGGGCCACTTTTGTAATTATTTAAAAAAAGGTTTAATGAACTTTGCTGTTTTCATCCTTAAAAACATCGGATATCGAAATATACTTACGGCATTTTCCAGTATTGCAATCTTGATTCTCCTCTAGTTCTCCATTGCAGTCAGCACTGGCGTGGTCATACTTATTGCATTCCCTCTTCCTGAACCTGGTACCGTTGTTGCAAGTTGTCGAGCACACGCTCCAATTATCCCATGCACCCCATGCAGCTGTAATATAAAATTTAGCCGTCCATGTTCGATTGGCATGAGCGAAAAAAAGTTTAATGTTTTTGGCAAGGCAAACATGTTTTTAATACGATGACTACTAAAAGAAGTGAAGAAAAAAACAACAACAACATGTAAAACAATTTAGATTTTATAGTGTTATGTATTATAGTTTTCCATATTTTCAACTTAGTTTCCTATTAGATATCAACCTTCAAACACCCCAAAATTGCTAAAAAACGAAGTCCAAAACGCAATACCTAAATTAGAAAACATCTGGAAAAATATAATATTATCCTTTGTTCTTCCTTATCATTTTCTAATGACAAATCATATATTTTGATGACTATTTCCATATTTGCACAATATTTTTAGAAGTCTGAGATAAAAAAAAAACAATGTTCGTGAAATCTATGTTTATTACGTTATCCACCAAAAAACGGAGAGTATACTTGGTAAAACTTTCATCAAGATAATAGCTTTCAACTTTTGTTGAAGTAAATAATATGCGACAATGGGATATAATGTTGTATTTAGCCTATGGCAACAATAGTGAAGTCTAGAAGATGTTGAACGTTCTGAAATTTGCGACCCTTTTATAAAGACGTTTATTACGTTATCCATATTTCTCAGTAACTAAGTAAGTTGCATCAATATTAATTACATAAGGTAGAGATACCAGCGCTTTGATCACAAAATTAATACAAACTTTGACATAGGTGTGTGTTTGTTAACGGCTGAGAGGTGTGAAAATTGAACATAAATGTTTATTCCGTTATTGTTTATTACAATATCGTTTATTACGTTGGATGGGCTTCATCATTTCAAAGCAAAATCTAGTTTTAGGGGCTAACCCATCACTTTCAAAGATGAGTACCCGGTGCTTTATTATAGCCTTTATGCCTTTGCATGCTTTTATCAATTGATCCAAACAAAGGAATTGGACTGATGACCTTTTCCGTGAACCGTGATGGCGTATCGCAGTCTATTCAACAAGATACTCAAATTAACCTTCTGATTGGGACAATATGAAGTGCTTGGTAATGGTAACACTTCTATTGAATGCATTTGAGCAATCCGTCATTACCACGGTATTACAAGTCACATGCAGAGCCTCTACCGCAAGGAATAAACATCATTTTTCTCGGATTATCCATATTGAGGACACTGATGTGAGTATAAAGTTTCTTTTTCAAACTTGATATAGTATATTCTCCGTGACCATACAATGGTTTTAAACATGCTTGTCTTCGAAAAAGTGTCAAAGTTCGATGTTATAAAGCTTCAAAACTCGACTTTTAGATTCTCCCTCTTGAAGTCGACACCTTTGACATTAACGTCTTGTTTTTCAATGATGTTCTCCTTGCCATTTAATAGAAAATGCATGTCTTTCGAAAGAAATAATCAAATTGAATTAAAATTAGCGAGCGATTTTAACAACAGAAAATTGTACTGTAAAATTATGTGCTATTGGCTATATTGCTATGGTATGATAAATTTGAAAGAAAATAAATAATTATTTCATTAGTCTTTATAATCTAACCTGCCAAAATTGGAAAAAAAAAATCTTTTCACGGAAAGATATGAAATTATAAGGTTTCCGCGAAAAAGGCATGAGTTTTTTTTGTCGTAAGTTGTTGATGCCATTTTGACCATGCTTTTGTTAATAAATATTTTTGTATATTTACGAGACTTTACTCTTTATGTACACCAAAAATTGTGATAATCAAACATGTGTAAGCTGGTTGAAACTGGTAGTAAACATGGCGTTCTGCTCTATCGCTCGTCAAAAAGAACCATAGCCTCAAGTACCCTATTCTCATCGAAAGGCGAGGCAGAAAATAAGATTAATGTTAGCAACTACAACAACAACAACAACAACAACAACAACAACAAATGGCATTTATAAAGCGCCTTTTGACCATAGGATACAAAGCGCTTGATAGAAGAAGAAAGAAAGAAGAAGAAAACAACCAATCATTTAAGGAAAACGGTTGGTTTTCAGGGACTTCTTGTAAGTGGCAGAGGAACTGATATTCTTGACCATGGGAGGCAAACTATTCCACAGACGGCGACCACAAACAGAGAAGGCTCTGTTACCAGTTAGTGTACGTGTTCGTGGAACAGTACATCTATCTGGCGAGTTTGGATAAGCGAAGAAAGGTAGTTTGGAGAAACACCACTGAGTGATTGAAACATATGAACAAGAGTGCGGTAATGGATGCGTTGTTTCACAGGAAGCCAATGGAGTTCTTAAATCAGAGGGGAAGTGTTGGTTAACTTGGGTCTCTGGAAAATGAGCCTGGCAACTATTGCATTATAGCAATTATAGCAAATGCTGAATTAATATAATTGAATGATTTATATTATTGAATATCGCTGATATTTATGATATCCTTTTATTTTTGCAGTAGAACTTTTTAGCAGTAGACAAATTAGCAGATACAAATAATAAATTAATAGAATTTTGATAATCAACATATACCTCGATAGTCATTGGTATAGTCGATTTTTATTACTGTTAAGGTCAGATTCCTTTTTTATCCGTTTGGTGCAGTTTGTATTGTAAGGGTACTGATGGAAACTGCTTAAGCTTGGTGGTGAGTGCATCATTGACCAATTGCACAATATCTGTAGGCTCATTCTCCGATAAAGTGGGCAACTTTGCCGTTTTGGTGTCGCTCATGTTCGTGTTACTTGTTTAACGTTGTTAAGCCTATTACAAATAATGTGAGTGGTCTAGTTGATACATTAGAGTCACATTAGTAACACGTGTGAAGCTAAACATTTTGGCATGCCAGGAAAGTAGATAACGATTAATCTGAAAATGCAAAATCGTTACTTTTCCCCATGTCGCCAGCCATACTTTTTATGTTTTAAGTGCCCCCGTTCCTAAAATATCCGGGCATATCAAACGTAATGCACGCTATTTAACAGCCCGTAATAGGTATTGATAATGACATATAAAGTTTAATTATATTAAGTATTTGATATGGCATAAGAGCTTTTTAAAGCATGTCGCCAATATTGCAAACAGATACGAAGTAGATTCTAAAATCGATAACAAAGTATGAAAATGAATGTGTTGATGGATGATTCCGCATTAGGTTTATCAGTTAAACTTCAGTGTCGAATAACATATATGTTATATAGAATTATATATTTACAGTAATGATTTACAGGGTATTAATATCAAAAAAAACCTATGTGACTGTCACGTCGCGATAGATACGAAACGCACATTTCGCTGCCTTCTCGCAAAACGCGGTACACTATGAGCGAAATACTACACCACAGTGTAGTATGTGTAGAGCTCCTAATTTAGGGTAAAGATCAAGTTTATAAGAAAGCTAATTTTCTCAATAATGAATATTAAAAACAAAATTCAAACAGATACGAAACGACAGATACGAAATTTAGGAATAGGGAATACAATGGTTAAAAAATCAAGTATTTTTAAAACATCTCCCATGCACTTTTTCTTATTCAGAAACCATAAGAGATTATGATTTTGTATGTTTTTCATGAGTTATAAGTAGTCGAAATTTCAACATTTCTCTAACCAAAGTTGCACGGTTTATTGGAGAATGAGCCTGTAATGGCATCTGGATTAATGAACGCATTCCACAAGAATGGTCAAAATATATCATTCTTACCATACCCAAAAAGGGAGACATCACTAAGTGTGTACAGGACCATCAGCCTGATTAACCATTCCAACAAAATTCTTCACTCTTAAAAAGAAAGGATCAAATTGATCCGATAAAGTATCAAATATGAGCTTACCCTTTTACGGATCAATTTTGATCCAAATTCTCCTCAAATTTGATCCTTTTCGGATCAACCTTTTCCGGATCAATTTTGATCCAAATTCTCCTTAAATTTGATCATTTTCGGATCATAAGGGTGTTTTGAACAAGGAGGACTTGAGAAGGAGTAGAGGAGAAAGCTGAAGACAAAAAGGAGGATCAAGATATGGAAGCTGAATGGAGAGAAAGTCAAAGAGTATAGAGACAAGGTGAAGACTTATATGACAGTAACACTGATACGGTAGAAGAAAACTGGAGAGCCATGAAGACGGCAGTATTAGGAGCAGCAACAGAAGTCAGTGGTTGCACAAAAGGAGGAAAACACCAGGGAAAAGAACCATGGTGGTGGAGTGAGGAAGAGCAGGCTAAGATCAAGAAGAAGGAGACTTTCAAAGCTTGGCAAAAGGAGGGGGTGAAGACCAGAGACAAGTTTCAGGGGGACTAAGATTCCTTTCACACCAGGTTGTACTAACCAGTGTCCGGTGTCAGCATTGTCAGTGACGCCTTTGACAAGGCTTTAAAATCGAAGCAAATTTTGTCATTAAAGAATTTTAATAATTAACTTACCTGGATTTTCTGCACATCCTAACAAAACACTCAAAATAGCTGAGTCGCTTGTGTTGATCAACGGATTTGGGTCATTAGTGTAGAAATAACCTAATGCTTCCGGCATGGGTATCACATAGCGTCCCCCACAGGTAGGAATTTCACTTTTTATTTCTGTGCATGCGCATAGTTCTTGTTTCACGTAAGTGATAACCCATCTGTACTGGAAATTGTGAGTTGGATCCCTCTGCCGTTTCAAGATGCAGACTTTTGTCTCACATAATTCTGAAATTTACAAAACATAGATAAATGAGTAAATGAGCAATCAATGAATGAATCAATCAATCAATCGATCGATCTATCAAGCAATCAATAAATAACTCGTCTAAGCTTTCCAAACTATGAATTTTAGTAACCGATGTGCGATATTTTGTCTTTGTAATATGTTTCATAAATATTTTATATACAGTATACGTATATAATGTACTGTTTGTTTTCTCATAAAAGGATCCTGATAAAAAGAAGCCCTTTTTAGGACTTTCTTGGGATATCCTTGGCACTTCTGTATTTTTATCTGCAGATGTTATCTTAGGATCTGTTTAGAAACATTCATATTATTTGCCCTTCCCTCGAAAAAAAAAATGAATATAGTGATCTTTTTATATTATATATAGTATGTTTTGATACCATTGAAACCAGTTTTGAAATGAAAAATGATTATTTCACCGGCAGTTTTTAACCCTTTTTGACATCATTTTTTAATTTGAAAGAAATTGAATTTGAAAAAAGAAATCCTCTTGTCTACCCAAACCAGTTATAATTGATAATTATTTACAATTGACATTTAACAGCGGATATGAAATGTAAAAATAAATCAAATAAATCAGTATGCTGATCAATCACTTATTCTCATTTCATTTTCAACAAGATTCCTTCATTTTGTTCCTTCAATTTTCAGCCCTCTCCTATCACAATTATTATTGTCCATGGTTTACAGAAGACACGCATTCTTACCTGCTACGAACAGCGTAAATGTTGTGATGAGCAAGGTTACCAAGCTCCGAGTTGTGGTTTTTTTCATCATTCTATTTCCTTTAATAAACGTTTCCAAAATGGCCGTTGCAAAACAACTCTCACACGGACGATCCTCCTGAAATGAAATTGAATAGGTTTTGAGAATATTGTAGCTCATAGGGAAGCCTATCTTAGAATAGTTGATATGAATTCTGGATGCGAGATTCGAAATTACATGAATTACATGATATGAATTAGTTTCTTTTTTGGCAGTGACGTTGCAAGTAGTTCAACTGCCATAGGGACAAGGATCAGCTTGCTCTGAAAATCAAAGTACATGTGGCCAATTCCATCGTGACAGGCGTGACTTTTGCATGAACGTTTTTTAAGAATAGCTGGTAAATGTTATTTACGGGTAATACTATGGATAACTTTGTGAAAGATAAAATGAAACTTGATATTAATATAGAGGATGTAGAACATGCAAGGAGAGTGCCAAAGACTGAACCACATCGTAATTCTCCGGCTCTAAGACATATTGAATTACGTTTCCGGAAACATAGCACTAGACAGAACATTATCATAAATCGCAGGTGCCTCAAAGGAATGAGAATAGCGATACATGAGGTTTGTCCGAGGGAAAACAATACTAATATGATACAACCAGAGATATGGCCAAGAATGTTGAAAGTATTGCAGCTATTTGGACTTGGAATGGGGTGACAAACGTCAGAGCATAACAGAATGGCACGATGTACCGATATAAAGTTCACACTGTAAAATGACATAAATACAATATTCGAGACACACAAAACTACATCAAAAGAGAATGTGAAGAAACAGAAGGACAGTGAAACAGAGGATGTTGAGATGGAGTAGGACAGTAAATAATGAGGTAATATTATATATGACACTTAAAAAAACAACAACTGTGAATTGAATTACCAGAAAGTAACATTGTAATACTGACAGTTTTCTTTGTTTTTCTGAATGTACATGCTATGCGTGATCATGGACATTTAGATATTATATGAACCATAGTCTTATGTGATTATCATGGACAATTATTATATTTCATAATCATTCATTGTAATTTGATATTATATGAACCATAGTCTTATGTGATTCAAGTACCAAAACATAAGTAACTAAAATAAATTGCTGATAACTCAAAACATGATGATATTTTGTTCACACCTATTAAACTTAATTATCACACATATCAACGCATTCTTTAAGGCGGTGTCACACATCACCGTACCGTACGAATAACGTACTAATAACGAACTTGTTTGGTAATCGATATTACATGTATTTCAATGACAAATTCAGTGTACGTTATTAGTACGTTATATATACGTTTTGTGATGTGTGACACCGCCTTTGTCCCTAAAATATTCTACTATGCTAGCCACAAAAACCCACACACAGAGATTTTGCTTCATAAGGCCATATTTGTTTATTTTTTACGAATATTATTACTTTTTTGTTTGTAAAAATATATATTTCTGTCTTTCCATGTAGCAGTTGTTGCATTGCGATTCGACCAGATTTCTGGCCTAAAGAAGGCGTTTGGATTCATTCTTCAAACACAGTTTGTTGTTGTTTTTAATATTTTTAGCTTTTATGTTTTGTTTTGTTTCCTTTCTGTTTTGTCATGCCAGATGTGCGTGTTAGTTGCTCCAAAGCTATCAAAAATGCCATCAAATAATTTACTGTAATTAATATGTTCATAAAAATGTACAAATTTAAGAAAAGGTGAAATTGAAAACGTCAAGCCTGTTGTTTGGGATTGCAACAACTGTATAGTTACCACTGAAAATGAAAACGAAGACATTGGATTGTTACGTGATACAGATAACTTGAATGAAAACATCAATATTTTAGATATCGACTTTATTTATTTCGATCCATTACGACCTGGTAATATGCACAAAGATACCGAAACAACTGATGTTGATTACCCCGTTCATAATGATTGTCAATACACAACTGACGGCAAACTTTGTGAAATGCTGCTAAAAGATCATAACGATTCATTCGCCTTGTTAAAACCCTTTAGGTCCCAATTGTGCCGTACGGCACACATTAATACTGTCCTCAGTCCAGTGTCTGTTTGATAATATTAATACCCTCTAGGCTGGTTGCATTGTGTTTATTTGTTTTGCTGATAAAATTTCCATTATTTTGATATCAAATTTGACTCATTTATGTCAAAAAATAGTAAAATTATGTACTGATGAAAAATTGTGTAAAAAAGAGGGGGAAAATTGGGAAAAACTAAATAATTACAATGTTGAAAAATAATAACTTCCGGGATATTCTTTACCAATTAGGGAGTGAAGTTTTATGAGTGTTTGTGCTTTTTGAAAGTCAACAGCTTTCTCCATTTATCAGTCATCTTTTCTGACCAGATTTTTTTTCAAAATAATGGTTTTGGCGTCTTCAATCAACTGTAATACTACAGTTGAAATATTAGGCCTGTTGCCATGGGCAACGGCATTGAGCAAAATAACATTCGTAATGAACAATTTTTGTACAAAAAAAATCATTTTTTTTATTCAAATTTATAAATAATAAGTTACTTTAATCAAATAGATACTATTTCACCACTTGAAATAATTCTAAATGAATGGAAAAGATGTTTACTGAGAGAATAATCGGCCTAAAAAGTGAAAAATGCGCGAAAAATAGCAATTTTTCGCGCAAAGATTTTCGTTATATTTGCATTTTTTCCGCAACCGAAGGTCGTACATGCCTAATATTGGTATCAAAATGTAGCTTTTTGAGCTCCCCCTCAGTTAAAAATAATCTTATAACCTCCAGAACTATTGGTAAGCAGATATACTCCTTGCAATCATGACAATTTATGTGTCATTTTCTATTATGTGTACTTTCCGTTGCCATGGCAACCAAATACGACGACCTTTACGAAAAAATAAATGCGTCATTTTATTTGTTGGACTATAAGTAGTAATACAATGTATGGTTATCTATATCCATCTATAAGTATAAAAATGCTGTAAGCCTCTATCTAAATAGGTGAAAAATCACTTTTTTCTGAAAAATAACTCTGGGACTTAAAGAGATGTGAATATACGTAGTCAAATCAAATATTTTGATAATCTATTGTTATGTCTTAAAACCCTTAAGCACAAATTTACTGACATAGGACTAAGAGGTGATTTATCCCATGCTAATGCAAATTTTGAGTCTTGTTTTATCGAAATCGAAAATAATAGTCACAAAAATTCACTTGATGATTTCATTGGTGACTTTGATCCCATTCTTCAATGTTTAGACAACGAGAAAAAAGAATGTTTTATCATGGGAGATTTCAATATTGATTTACTAAAAGATGATACAGATAGACCAACACATGACTATCTTGACCTTATTTACTCACATACTATGATCCCAACTATATTAAAACCTACTAGAATTACATAATCAGTTGCAACCATTATTGATAATATACTGATCAACTCAGATGCAGTATCAAAGACCTCAATACTATTGACAGATATTACTGATCACTTCCCCACCATTTTAATTGCCAATTCAAAAACAGTTGTTAACAAATCAACTAACAATGTTAAGAACAAATTTCTATACAAAAGGAAGTTTACAGAAGATAATATAACTTACTTTAAGAATGAACTTTCTAGTGTTAAATGGAACGATGTGCTGCATGATAAATTTGTATCAACTTTTGAAGAAATGTTCAATAAATGTATTCCGCTACGAAAGTGCACTATTCTGTCGGACGCAGTTGTTGAATTTGGCGTACTCAGTCCTTGTTACTGGCGTGAAACTTACTGTGCGATGTCTATGGAGTGAACCAATATTTGCACAATATTTTATGTTTCCGCTCTGATTCATTAATATTTACTTACAATAAAGATGAAAGACACATTTTTGAACAATATATCAAAGAAAGGGTTTGATACAAAAATTAATTTAGCTGAAAATGTAAATTTTGTAGCCTTTTTCATTGACCTCCAATGCAATGTTTCACGCCAGGGAGTAACATGGAACAGCCTCAATTGACCAATCAGAGGACAGGATTCTAGTCTGTGACATCAGTGCGTCCAACAGAATTAATCGACTTGCGCAATATCTATAGAATTCGACGCTACATCACATCTGACAGCTGTCAACATCTTGCCAGGTCGTTGGTTTTTTACGCCTTGACTATTCCAATGCTTTACTATTTGGTATCACAGCTAAGGATAGGAAAAGACTCCAAACCCTTCAGAATCGAGCTGCCCGCATAGTTTTTAGGCTTGGCAGGAGACATTCATCAGCCCAACTTCTAAAAGAACTACACTGGTTACCTGTAGAATTGCGCATAGTGTTCAAATTAATGCTCCTCACATAAAAGAGCTTCCATGGACTCCTTCCAACCTAAACACCTCACAAAAGATAAGTGGACAGTCAGTCTGATCCCCATAAATCCAAGAATGAGCCCTCAAATTCCATCAATATTGACATATATGAAAAATTTGCAATCTCAGCTAAATATTGACTCCAAAATGTGACATAAAAATCATTACCATCATTCTACACCAGCCGTTTGAAAAGTCCACCTCGGTTTTAATTTCTGACATTTTGACTCGGAGTATACCCGCAGTGTTAGAGTGCATCACTACAATGCTTCTAGAGGAATCAATAGATGATCGATGTTTTTCATAAGGCGTAGAGTACAGAGCTGTTGATGTCAAATGCGCGTCAATTTTACCTGCTTTACCAACTTAGACACCTGTTTATTTATCCTTTTTGATGAAATTGTTTTGAATTTATTTTCCTTTTGTCAAGTTGCTATAATTGTAGGCCAAAAAGCCTTATCTTGATTTTCTTCAATTATACACATACGTTAAAATGACTTAAAAGTAAAAATAAAGCATTTTTACTTTAGCATTCATGAAGCAAACACATACGTTCATGTAAAATGTATGACATTGACATCCATTTAGAACTTGAATTTTGAAATTGTCAATTTTCGATATTATACAAGCCCCGTTATTTTCCCTCTTGTAACAATTGAGAGAACCATAACGATGTGTATTCAACAACTCTGCTATGTCTTTTCTTCTGACCATCTCAGCAAATCAATAAGAAGAAAAGTGTACGCTTCGCAGGTTATTGATTTTACTTACATTTCAACTTGACATTTCTTGGTCATGCAGAACAAATAGAAATTGAAATCCCCGCTCATTTTATTATGCTGTAAACAATTTTTTCTAGGCGATGTATTAAGTGTGAGTAGTCTTGAACCATTAATTGTGTATTGTTTGCATTACCCTATGTGAGAAATGAAAACTGAGATCAAAATTTCAAACGGTTGGTGTAAAAGAATGGTAACGGTTTTGATGTCAAATTTGGAGTCAATATTTAGCTGAGATTGCAAATTTTTCATATATGCAAATATTGATGGAATTTGAAGGCTCATTCTTGGATTAATGGGGATCAGACTGACTGTCCACTTATCTTTTGTGAGGTGTTTATTTAAGCAAGTTTCTTATTCCATATAGTACCATCTAGACCAAACCTTAGATCTGGCGATGATGTCACCCTTCTTGTAATACCACGTACTAAACGGACATGTATATCAACTTTGCAACAGCTGCGCCTCGAACCGGGAACTCACTCCCCATCGACATTCGAACATCAACTTCTGTAGTTATTTTCAAAAAGAAACTGAAAACCCACTTTTTTCCAAACAGTTAATGTCCATCCAACTTGCGGTCGCTTTTTGCAATTTTTGAAATGTATTTATGTGATGTTCTTTTCAACATATTTGATATATTTTGTGTACTCACCTTAATCATTGTAAACTCTTAAGGCACCCTTCGCCCTAAGTGTAGGCTACCGGTATCTCGTCTGTGGTCTATTTTCATAAAATATTCACCATTACCATTGTAAACTTTTAGGGTATCCTTCGCCCTGAAAGTGGGCTACCGGTAATGTACCTGTGGTCACTGTTTCGTATAAAACTCACCATTACCATTGTAAACTCTTAGGGTATCCTTCGCCAAAAGGGTAGGCTGCCGGTAT
>JXSR01S002325.1:19690-30333 GCA_000969725.1 Ophiothrix spiculata
ACAGAATACCTTTAAAACAGACCAAAGGAAAAATATTACTGACCCAGATACCATATCTAATGCATTTAACGATTTCTTTGTTGATATCGGACCTCAATTAGCAACAAACATTCATCATTCGGGAAAGGACTACTTTGAATATCTCTCTCAACCCATTAAAACTAGCATGTATGCTAAACCTATTGTTTCAGAAGAAATTGTTAAAATTATAAATAAGTTTAACCAAAATAAAAGTCCAGGTCATGACGATATCAGTAATATGATTGTCAAGCGAGTTGCTCGGGAAAAAGCAGATCCGCTCACTATTATATTTAATTGTTCCCTTTCAACTAGTACAGTACCAGACCAACCAAAAGTAGCAAAGGTTATCCCAATTTACAAAAAAGATGATGTTGAAATGTTTTCAAATTATAGACCTGTATATCTGTACTTCCCTGTCTCTCAAAAGTCTTGGAACGCTTAATGTTCAATAGATGTATGAAATTTATGGGAAAAATGACATTTTAAATGAAAAACAATTTGGATTTCGTTCAAATCATTCTACTTATATGGCCATTATTGAGCTCGTTGACAAGGTTACAACAGCTGTAGAAAAAATGAGAATACACTTGGTATATTTTTAGACTTATCAAGAGCTTTTGATACTATTAATCATGACATACTTGAATTTTATGGCTTTAGGGGTATATTACTGGACTGGTTTCATAGTTAATCTCAGTGGAAGAAAACAATATGTTCATTATTTATCTTGCAATTCCGAATAACTTAACATAACTTGTAGAGTACCCAAAGGTTCAATCCTGGGTCCGTTATTATTCATATTGTATGTAAATGACATTGCTGCTACTACTTCTTTGTTTGATATTGTTGTGTTTGCTGATGATACAACATTATTATTTTCTCATCCGAAAATAGAATCCAAAATGACTGAAATCAACAAGGAGCTAAACGAAATCAACAAATGGTTCAAAGCAAACAAACTATCTGTAAACGCTAGTAAAACAAACTACATGTTGCCACTAATAAATATATTGATGCTGCAAATAAGGATACAGTTTCTGACGATAAACATAAACTTAATGTAATATTAGATAACGTATCACTAGCTCGAGTAAGCTCAACAACATTTTTAGGTGTCATCATCGATGAAAATCTGACGTGGAAGAATCATATCAGTGCCATAACTAAGACAATACGGTCAATGGAAAAAGGCCATTGTAGTCCCTATACCAAAACAACAGCCACCCAGTATTGACAAGTTAAGACCAATGTCTTTAACATCTATTTTTGCGAAGGTGGCGGAGAGTTTTGTTACCAAGTGGGTTCTAGAAGATGTGGAGCATAAAATAGACAAGAGACAATTTGGTAATGTGAAGGGCGTCTCAACAAATCATTATCTTGTAAGCCTAGTCCACTATTTACATTCCGGGGCTGACAAAAATCACAACGTTGGAACAGTGGTACTTACGGGTTTTTCCAAAGTGTTCGATCTAGTTGACCATACCATCCTTATCAATAAAATGATCCGCTTGGGAATTCGTAGGTCCATTGTTCCATGGATTTGTGATTTTCTCCACAATCGTCAGCAATGTGTGAAGTATAATGATGTCTTGTCTGATTATGTCCCACTTCATGGGGAGTTCCACAGGGAACAAAATTAGGCCCTGTAGGCTTTCAAATACTTATAAATGATGCTGGCAATTCTGCTTCTTCCCATTGTTGGAAATATGTGGATGACTTGACATTTGACAACAGAAAATTCCACTTGTGCAGATTCTTCTTCAAGCTCATTGCAGGCAGATTTGGATGATTTCACCAAATGGTCTAGGGAGAATTTGCTCAAGTTGAATCCTGCCAAGTGTCAGGCCATCCAGGTTTATTTTGGTAAGTCACAACAGCCATGCAACTTAAGAATCGGCTCTGATCCACTTTCATATGTCTCTGAGGCCAAAGTTTTAGGTGTTTATCTTCAAAATGATCTGAAATGGAACACCCAGGTCAATAACATGTTAATGAAGGCCAAGATTATTCATGTTACGTACTCTCAAGCATTTTGGTTTTGATAGAGACTAGCTTAGGGTAGTATATGGTGGTTACGTCAGGCCGATTCTGCAAAGCCAGTTTCAGTTAATTCTTTTGAAACAAATAAGGTTTTGATGTGCCATTCTAACCCATTTTGCGGCAATTTTGGACTTTTTATGGGGTCCGTATTGGATTTGAATCATGTTGGCTCCATAATTTATGGACAAGTGGATCTGTTTGTACCTTCATAATCATTTTCTATCTTTTAATTAGAAAAAAATAATGCTGTTTAATGCCACCTTAACACAATATTGGGCGATTTTTGTGGTCATATTGGCCTTATAATGGGTGGCATATTGAAACTAAGGTTTCTGTCGACAGGCCTTATGTCAACATAAATGTCGACATAAAGCATATCTCGACATGTCGACATGAAATCTCATTTGTCGACAAAATTGGGCAAGAAAAATTTCATAAAAACTTTCGTTTAATTCTCAAATAGCTTAGCAATTGAGCTTTAACAGTTGTTCAAAGTGTTGCATAAATAATTTAATACTTATTAGTTGCATCATCATCATCATCATCATCGGTCGTCCGTGGACGGAATGGAAGAAGCACTGGCTACATGTTGGGACCAAATTTCCCTATCCTGCATGATATATTGGACCTCTCGTAGATCTAGGTTGAGATCACTCTTGATGGTGTCAGTGTACTGAAGGGTACTTCTGCCTCTGTTTGATTTCCCACCTGGAGGAGTCCAGAAAATCATGTGAGAGATGGGTTGGTCAGTGGTGCGGATGCAGTGTCCAGCAAAACATAAACGGCGTTGCCTGAGGGATATCACCATATTCTGTGGTGTTAGGAATATGATCCTTCCAACTGATGTTCAGCACTCTCCGTAGAAGTTGAGTGTAGCAGCCGTTTATACGACCTTCCATTTTCGTGCTGATTGTCCAAGTTTCTGAGCCGTACAAAATAATACTTTCCACACAGACTTTGAAGAATCTGATTTTAGTCCTTCGGTCTACAGAGGATTTCCAGATCTTGTGGAGTTTATTGCAGGCGACCCATGCTTGTGCTTTCCTACATTTGAAGTCATGGAAAGAGTCCGGGATATATGAACCTAGGTATTTGAATTCAGGTACATTTTCCAGTTCAACTCCTTTGATGGTCTTGACGCAGGCTGATGATGGAATATTTATCAGAAGGGTTTTAGTTTTCCCTTCATTCAAATGTAGACCTACTGCATTTAATGCTGCTTCAACACTCTGTAACAGGAGTTCTGCTTTGCTAATAGATGATGCTAGGAGAGCTATGTCATCTGCGAAATCGAGATCATGAAGTCGGATCTCAGGATGTCGTCTGCTCCTTCTGCATGTTCTGGGCGCCAACAGAATCCCTGTTTCATTGCTGATATCTGCGTGTGTATTAGTAGCAACTTGCTCGTCATTTACAACTGTTCTAAAGTCACGATAGTTTACAACAAAAAAGTTACAAAATACCAATTTTATAACATCCATACACAGAAATAACTAGCACATTTCACATTACTATATTAATACATGTAGGTAAGGCCATTTTAGTTGTTTGTATCAAAGCTCCCCTACTCTCGAAAAACTAACGCGAAACGCGGTTTCATTTATTTTTTTGAAGGTTTTTGTTTTTTCGTGTGAGTCTGAACCACTTTAAATTTGTTCATGATTACACTAGAGCACTAAAGTACGTTCGCATCGACAGCGCCGTAGCGATAAAGTCTTGAACTTATTGAGCAGAGTTCAAATTTTATTATTTTTCAAACAAAATAAAAAAAAGAGTAATTGAGTAATTCTAATCAACCTAATGGAAATGCTAATATGCAATATTTGAAATAGGTATAAAAAATTGATGCAGATTTCATTGTTAGAGTTAATTAAGTCTACTTAGAATGAGGGTTGCTTTCTCAATTTGACTGAAAATTTAGAACTAAATATCATCATGCGAATACAAATTTAAACTAGATAGGTTCGTAGCTTTACTTCTGAGTGAATGGTATGTTGGCATTGTTATTTTATTTTGGTAGGATTTAGTGGGAAGAAGCATTCCTGTCTTCACTGTTTAATTGGTGTTTTACTTATTTGCCGTTGTTGTACTGGACCCTAGCGGAAACTTATGAACGTCGACCAGGCGATCACTTTAATGGTTAAATTCCTAGGCAATCTATTTGTGTTGTGTGCTCTTAAGACAAGACCCCCCCGTGTATCTCTTCTAGTATGATGAAAGGGAAGTGTAATGAATACCGATAATGTATATCCTATATGTGTTGGTAAACATATCTTAGGTGTTGAAGGTCATGTAAAACCTTCAGGTGTATATTTTTCACATGAGTTGCACTGTAACGAATGTGCAAAAAGAAGGTAAGCACTATACGGCAACAACCACTTCATATTTTCAACAAATCAGAAATAACGACCATAAAGGATCTACTTCTTGCTCTAATATATGATACAATAAACAAAAATTTACCACATTACCACATTGGCCCGTATTACAGATAGGTATAGCTAAACCACGGTTTTTACTGTTCAGGAATGATACGTACTATTGCTGCTTTCAAATGGAACATTTCAATGAGCCATGATGTTGGCGAGAAATTACAACCATGGATTAGCAAGACACGTTTCTGGAATACGAACCCTTACTCTCCTAAAAGTTCACGTACAGCGTGATCTATCATCTATCTTGGTATAAAACGTGTCACATTGTTTATTTATTAAACTGCACTTTGATGAAAAACCTGAAAAAATGTGGAACTTAGTATGGGTCTATTGTTAAAATCAAAGCCCACCGCAGTTGGCCTTTTATTTGGTAGCCGACATCAAATACTGTAAAAGGTGTGTTTAGAAAGCGAAAGCAAAAACATGTTTAGACAAGGAAGTGTTTAGAGTATTGTCACTGATGTTGATGTTTAGAAATCAAACATCAGTGTTTAGTGAAATGACACATCGGATGTTTGGTATTGCTTAGTAAAATGACACACGATGTTTAATATCTAAACATGTTTACAAAGTGAATGCAAAAATAAGTATTTCCTCGCTGAAGTCATCTTTACTGCAAGTTTTTACCTACTTACACAAACGCGTGGGCCAGACCATAGACCGTGATCAGTCAAGTATGAGGTTGCAGGTACAGCGTGACCAGAGTTTTTCAAAACACCCCTTAAAGGGTTGAGGCCAAAAATGAACACCTTTTCCCCCATTTACATCTGAAATTGTTAACCGATACCGCTTTCACCCCGGGGTTTTCACACAATACAGTTTGAAAAAGTATCCTATGTCTTGAAAATGGCTGTTTTTTACCTTCTAAAAATCCTCAAAAAAAAAAAAAAAAATAACCCCCCCCCCCACACACACACACAACCAAATAACTTTTTCCATGGTCGACCTTCAACATTATACTGACTGGCCCCGGGGGTATTAACTGATTTTGCTTAGCGGCAAGCCTTTCCGATCCAACCTTAGGATGCACAATTAGATTTCCAGGGGGAGCAGATAAAGAGTGCATGTAAACTCGATTTTCACCAGAACATTTGTGTCCCGCCGCTGCAAAAGGGTCCAGTTGTCGGCTCCTACATGTTGCTCATTGTAGCATATCTGATGCATACAAATAGCATACATCAGATATGCTACAAGGAGCAACATGTACGAGCCGACAACTGCACCCTTTTGCCGCGGCGGTCCACATTTGTGGTAATTTTATTCAGCCACTTCCACGCTTCCGTGGGTGAAAAAAAATTAAGGGTCCCCTTTTGGCATCAGGTCCCCCATACAAGTGTTTAAGAACGGTCCCTTAACTGATCTGCAAAAATTTGGGCTTTAGTTTCATTTTAAAGATCACTAATAGACAGGTTCATTTCTGAATTTCAGTTTTTATTTGGGTCTATCTGTACACTGTTCACTCACCTATGGAAATTGTATCCACTTAATTATGTTGACCTTAACAAATAAAAGTAGATAACAAATAAAAACTCGTTATCATAACAAAGGAGTTCTATTGACTTACTCATCAAGTTCTCTGTTTATTTAGACTCCGCTATAAAGGCTATAATATGTAGACATGGATCAATTCCAGGCAAATTTCCTGATTATTGGAACGATTTGCTATTCTATGTCAAAATTGCACGAAATGGTAATGGGTCATTTGTGGATGTGAAACAATGATGACAATTAGAAAAATAAAATAACTTTGCACTTCATTTGACCATAATCGTGCAAACAATATTCAATTAAATTTCATTCTAGAAACACCCAAAATGCCGTGTAAAAAGCCTACACAAATTGGAATGAGAAAACAGGGAAGTCAGGCAAGAGGGGGTGGAATAGAATTCGAACAATATCAATGCGCCATTTTCAACAATGCAAACTGAAAATCTAAAACAAAAAGTTGCGATTCCTTCAGATAATGTAAAACAATGTTTGTTGAACCTAAATCCGCTGGAGTTGATCGATCAACTCCATTGTGTCATTTTATATTCACTCTCTTGTGGAGGACTCATTAATCTTGCTATTATTTATACGGACAATACTTGCGTAGGTACAAATGGTTGTGCTCAGTGACGCAATTCCTACTCCTCCTGTCAGGCAATTGCCATCTTCCTGCACTGTCTTTCTATCTTACAATTTCACTCCGTTCATAAAAATAAACTACCTAATTAATGCGGATTGCATTGTAGTTCACTGCTTGCTGTTCACAAGTCAGTGTACTTAAATGATGAATGTTTTCAGCCTCATGATATGACTGAAAATATCCAAAGTTAGAACTGGTTTCAATAGAGGAGTAATGAAAAATAAATAATTGAATAACTCTTGCAAAATAATAATATCATGAAAGTAATACTATAAAGTGATAAAATTGAAGCACATCCTGTCACCCCTTGCTGTTCACAAGTCAGTGTAGTTAAATGATGAATGTTTTCAGCCTCATGATATGACTGAAAATATCCAAAGTTAGAACTGGTTTCAATAGAGGAATAATGAAAAATAAATAATTGAATAACTCTTGCAAAATAATAATATCATGAAAGTAATACTATAAAGTGATAAAATTGAAGCACATCCTGTCACCCATTCCTTTTATATATTTTTTGCAGCTTATTTTATACCCTCCAAATGATTTGGCTTAAATATACTTACTTTTTCTGTTATGACTATGTGTTGAATTAAATTCGGGATCCCGAATTTAATTCCGCAGGTGTTACTATAGAAAAGCATGCATGTGCTTTTTATCCATTTTTCTGTGGCAAAAAAAATGTTTTGACAAAATACACTTTAGTCACATTTCTTCGTTTCATGCTATTTTTACTATAAAACATTTTGATTAAACTCTAATACAGGTTGTAATAGAAAAAAATTATACATTCTTGTTAGCGATATCATGAGGAAACTAAAAATGTTGAATTCATAAACTTTCCTTTATTTAAAAGGCTATCTAATTGGCTACCAGAAGCACCTTAAGTGATCCCATTTGATGGTCAGGTTTAAAAGTTACGCCCATTTAAGTAAAGACCGGTAAAATTTACTTGGGCCGTTTTCACCATTTTGCAGCGCAAATAGTTTTTCATGATTCGATGAAGATTAACAATGCAGTGAGGTAAGATTGACAAAAGACACACTTTATGTTCAAAAACATTTAATATTTCTATTTTTTAATATGATAAGAATAATTCACAAATTATTTTATGATATTTTAGATAAAAGTTATGCTTTAATATGTTAAAATATTGCTCATGTTCCAGAGAAAGCATAAAGCGTGTACGCTTCTTTGAGCGATCACGCTTAATGCAGCGTTGCATTCATGCTCGATGCGGAGAGATGTCAAAAGCATGCATTTTTGGTCAACGTTTCGCTTCACTACACCGTGTCACTCAAAGCTACACTGAATATTTTTCGTTCCTTGTAAATGTCTCCAGATGTTTAAAGTTTTGACCGGGTCATAAAAAAATTCACCGGGGAATTCATTTGTGGCAACGGCAAAAGCATGGTTGTACATCGCAAGTACGCTATATTAAGCGTGGCCGCTAAATTGAGCGATTTCAACGTTACTGTCAATTCATTATATCATGAGCGATTAACGTAAGAGCAAAATGATTGATTAAGAGTTGCCTTTTTTTTTCGTTCCTTGTAAATGTATCCAGATTTTTAAAGTTTTGACCGGGTCATAACACCGGGGAATTTATTTGTGGCAACGGAAAAAGCATGGTTGTACGTCGCAAGTGTGCCATATTAAGCGTGGCCGCTGAAATGAGTGTCAATTCATAATATCATGGGCGATTAACGTAAGAGCAAAATGATTGATTAAGAGTTGCCTTAATTGCTATCAACAAAATTGTGCAAATTTTACAAAAAAATAATAATGGGGAAAAACCTTCTAAAATTTTTATTCTGGGTTAGTCGCACTTGTATCATACAATACTAAGATTTGAGGAATGTCAGTAATGACATTTTTTTTAATAACTTTCGATGCCCATAGTTACTAAATTCGTCTGTATAGCCATTTCCACATTAATAGATAGATAGACTGCAGAATAAAGCTCTCCGTGTCCTCAGAATTGAAGAACCTCTGAAAGCTAGCATTGTTCCACTAGAGCACAGGAGGAATGTTGCCTCATATTTGAGTGTTCTACCGACACATTTGACTGCAACCATCCATTGAGTTTTTCAGTTTTGTTATGACTTTCTTTCGCACGTATTCGAACAGGAGAAAAAACAACCAAAATCATAACGAAAACTACCCTTATCATTGCTCATTCCAACATGATCAAAGATACATGCTATTCAACCTTGATGCTCAATTCAACAATCTAATTGAAAAAGGGTTCTTTCTTCATTCACAGCGTTGTATTTGTAGGTACATTTGTTCCACTTTTCACTAAATAAACAACAATATGTTGAATTGGAGTCTAAAATTACCATTTTTTATTTTCCAACACAATTAATGTTTAACACATTTCTACAATCACACATTTTCTTATCAAAAGAATCTCCAATTTGATTTTTGTCACGACTATCTTTGAAACGTATATGTATAATATACAACGAAAATACAAGCAAAACGTTAACGGCTGCTATTCATTTCTTTGTTCATACAATGTTAACATTCTATCCACCCTTGATCATGTTGAAACTCAATTCTATGCTCTAATTAAAAAAAGAAGTTTATTCTTTCTTGACAATGTTATTATACTTGATTTCACAGTACATTTTCCACTTTTTATCTTGGTATCCAAACATTTTTCCTTGCCCTATGTTGAAAGTCTGAAAATACCCACCCATTGATGTCCCTCATTATACATACTTGATTCAAATTCTGTTTGATTTTAGCCTTGAATAACAGTAATTGCATTCTAAGTTTGATGTACATAAATGAAACGAGGCAAGGATTCCGAAGTCAAAGTATATATGGAACTCTTTTATAAATGTCCTATTATTATAGATGTTTCCAGACTTATCTATTTGACGCGCACCACAGTTGCCATGCAAAATAGTTGTCAACTTGTCGGGGTGCAACAGTTATTATAGTATGATAGAGCAAGGTTACGTTTAGTTTAGGAAGCTGTTCGACATAAGGTGCGCATACCGGAATACCCCCGAACACATTTACTACATTTTTAAAGTTCTTTGAAGACACACAGGCAATTTTGTTGTGTAGGGAATGAACGTAAATAATAAATAGCGATAAAAGTCGTTCATCATAACAAAAATATTCATAAGACAACCAGAGAATACCAGAGGAACCGGTGATGTTGCTTATTGCAGCGGGCACGCTCTATCCAGCAATACAGGCACTCGCCCAATCGAGCGTACCGCTGCATGCAGCAGTACGCTTGATCGGGCGAGTGGCCCCGACTGTATTGCTCATGTTCCAGAGTAAGCATAAACAGTTGAATCAAAGACTCGATATCTTTGGTGGAAACGGGAAAGCAAAGAGTTCATTGCAATAATCTTTTTGCAATTTTCTTACACAGTTTCATATTCAAAGGAAAAATGGAAATCAAAATTAACTTACTAGCTCAATTGATAAAACTTGATTTTTAAAGAAGTTAATTTCAGTTTGTGGTTTTTGTTTTACCTGTTTTAAAATCTGGGTAGTCTTAAAGTGCTTGTGTTATGATTCTGCCATTAAGATGATATGTTGTCTTACCAACTAGGATATCTCTTAAAAAATGGTTTTGGTGTCCCGTCAAACATTAAAAATACAAGAGTCTACGGGCAAGGTCATCATTAAGAGCTCTTATATTGCCTTTGTTAGATGGAACACTAAAATCAGCCTCGTAATCCTGTTAAACATCGTATGGCTGATTTGGGGCATAATGTGCTATTATTTTGCTACCATTGGATGTACTGGCCCAGGTGGTTTGAAGGTAGGGTCAGTATAATTGCCATGACTCTGCCTGTAAACCATCAATTTGGATGAAACAAAGTGCATTTTGTAGCTAAAGAAGTTGACTTTTGATATAAATAAATGCCAATGTGATACAAAATGTAACTTTATTCTTTCAGCGTATATAACAATGTATAATTTTTTCTGTTACAACCTGTAGTATTGCTTTAATAGACAGTAAATCGTTTTAACCAAATTAAGCTCAA
>JXSR01S002325.1:91859-103619 GCA_000969725.1 Ophiothrix spiculata
GAAATATTGGCGTTTACAGTAGTATATTCCTTATAAAATATTATTTCAAAAATGTTTACTTTTACATATTTTACTTCATTCTTTTAAGTTTATAACGACGAAATGTCATTTGTTTTAAACCCATTAGGGGATTTTTTTTTAAAGATTTCATTGGTAAATTGTAGTCAGTTAAGCAGATGATCTAAGGGAAAAAAAGAAGAAAAAAAGACAACCAAATTGTTACTTGATAAATGTCTTTCATACATTAAAATGGTTTTAAAGGGATTTCTGAGAACAAGTTATATTAACGGAACAAGTCATGAAAACATCTTATTGGACATCAATATAATGTATATAAGCCAACTCTGAAGAAAACTGAACAAAGCCTCTTCTCCGTCAAAGTCATTACAGAATGGAACCATTTGTCTGCATATGATCAACGAATCTATATAAAAACACAATTTAGATGCATACAAGAACAAATGGATATGGCGTCATATAGACTACCTTAATATTTAAACACATCAATTTAAAAGTATGAGTGTATATGTGACCCGTCATATCGAAAGGTACCTTAAGGTCGGCAAAATCAAAATGGATTTTTTGGTCTGATCTGAAAGCTGAGATTTTAAGCTTTGAAATGACACCTTACTTTTGGTTACTGGACGTTCGGTTGCAAAGTTACTTCCAAACTGGCAAAAGGAATCGGGCTGATTCGGAAAATTATAGTTCTGAGAAAATCGAGTTTGAAGTTTTTGTATTAAGTAAAACTTAAATGGGAAAAGGATTTTTATATCGATTTTTAAAACATTTGTCTTATGTTTTGGATGTTGAAACCTGATTAATATGATAGAATACACTTCAAAGGTAACATTTCTGATGAAATTAGAAATTCGACCTTGGACGTGATTTTTAATTATGCTCAGCTTCAATAGCCTGTTTCTCGTAATTTACTATGCCGGTATTAAGGTACCTTTAGATATGACGGGACACATATGAAAGGCAGATGTTTAAAATTGTGTCCATTCATGAAATAATGAGTGACAAAACAAATTATTAACATTACAAGATGAATGGCCCTAGAGATAACTTTCATAATTTTACAAGATATTCTTTTTGTTTTCGAGGTAATATCCAGCAAAAATGTTTTATTTTACATAATTATCTTAATTTAACTTACGACATTGTCCATTATTGCAAGATTTATTCTCAGTTGGCGGTGACCCTTCACACGAGGTGTAAGTAAAGTCAGGTATAACACACTTGGCTTCTCTTCTCTGTGACCCCTCTCCACATGTTGTTGAACAGGTGCTCCAGTTTCCAAACCCGCCCCAATAAGCTAGGAATAAGGATAGTTTTGGAATTTGGTTATTTATGAAATGATAAGACATACTTGTTGCTTGATTTTAATTAGATACCAAAGAATGACTTTCTTAATGCTGAACTAGATTTCTTAACGTGGATTAGTTCCTGGCGGTATATGACATCTATAAACCTTTAAGATTTCAGATACCGCCAAGGACCATTCCACGTTCACCACAACCCAATTTTTGAAAATTGAGAGGTGTTGAAGGATCATTTTATGTTTTGCTCCCAAGCATTCTCTTGGCACAGTCAAGTTTGACCAAGACATTTATCACCTGCTTATCACTCTATCAATATGACCACTCAACTTGAGTAGTGACCTTGCCCGAGGCGTTGTCAAGTCAAATTTGACCTCAAAATAACGTCTTTTGGCCCATTTGTGTGTGCCCCCTACCAAAACATGAGCAAATTGATCAGAGCTCCATTTCACACGCACACTATACCTAAAAATAGATCTGACCAAAAGCAACATAAGTTTTCATATATGTTCTACATAAATCTACATTTATATAAAAAGTGGTAGAATATTTTATTCCAACTATATGGGCAACAGTGTATTTAAAATGTTTTATCCGGAAAAGCATAACAAACAAACAAACAAACACACAAACAAACAAAACAGAAACATCGGTAATATAAGACAAAAAGGAAAAATAATACAAATAATTACATACCTCTGCAGTCGAGTTTATAATGCGTTCTTATTTCATCGAGATCTTCAGATATGAGTGGTTTGTCAACATATTTGGGTTTAAATGGTCTGATCGGGGTCCTCGTATTCATGCCTCCCATAACAATCTTATGGCATCCGCATGGATTTCCGTGCGGGAGAACCCATTTCCATGAGCCAGATTCGTCTTTTTCTCTCCCTACTTCACATATATAAGCTCCAGCATACATGGAGATACCTAAAATGAAAGATAGAAACATACATTCAATTGTAATAATTTGGTCGTGCAAAATCTAACAAGGATATCCCAGGACACGACCATACACTTGAATTTAACGGATAGTCAGAAAGTATGTAAAGGTTGCATTTTATAGCCCCATAAATCGAACTGTTAGATACCGTTTGTTTCATTCCAATTAGTAAAGTAAAGCAAACAAATATTTTGATGTCAAACTTTCTGGTCCAATTCACAATTTTTGTAAGTTCCCTTTGCATGAAGTTCTATAATGAGCATTGTCATTTATCTGTTCACCCAACCGTAACAATGTCTATTAATCTATTATTATATGCTCTCTTTTGTCTTTGCTGAAAAAATGAACATACCGGCATTTAATGTATAAATAAGACAGATATGATGAATTTTCCAAGGTGACCAATTTATTCCATTCTGGTGTCTCCAGAGGGTGAATTAAGCCCTTCCCATAACACACAGCAACACTCAGTTGACCCAATGGAATGTTAACCAAGGTCATTCCACTACTGCATTCATCTGTATGGTAAAGAGTTTGAATTTACTCTATTTCAAATTGTATTTTGGGAATGAAAAACTCTGTCCAACTGAGATTTGTTTGCATTGATATCAAGCTGTGATTATCCTCTTTCTGAAGGTCCTTTTCATTCACACTTGGACAAAATAATAAATTTTCTATAGCACGTTTTCCATCAGTGGTTTTATCATATAATGCTATGCATTTGGTTCACTCAGTGTGCTGTTTATGCGCTGTGGAAATAGCAGTTTAAATTGAATGGTGGGAAGGGCTTAATTCACCCTCTGGAGACACCCCTACTTTATCATGACATTGAACCCGACAAAAATTCACCTACCGTTTGTAACTACCGATTGAAATAAAACAAACGGTATATAAAAGTTCAATTCATTGGCTATAAAATGCAACTTGGTGTTGGTGTTGCATCCTTCAAGAGAATGGTGCATGAGTATTTACTGTCTCGTGTTTAAGGCTTCTGCCCCTGCACTCCAATTTCCTTATTGCTTTGAACCTTGGATTAGGCCATGGGGATATCTACCATAGTGCATTGTTGCTTATGCTGGATTTTGATATTTATCAATCCTTTAACATGGACTACTGTTCACTTTCGCATTTAAAAAAAAACCTTTTACATACTTTCTGACTATCCGTTAAACCCAAGAAAATTACATGCAAAGATTGTAAGGTGTTTTTTTTTCTGGGACACCCTGTACAATAAAAAATCATTAAACAAATTTGGATAGCAATCAAAAAATATCTCGCCATTTAAAAAGCACGTTATATACTCTAATAAACTGCATTTTGAAGTTTAAACCGCGCCCTTGACATTAATGTAAAAAAAATGTTGTTTTGGCATTTTTAACGATATTGTTTAAAGGGTTGTGGTATATTGAAACAATGTAAAAAATGTGTATTTTTCTAATGTTTATAATACAATGTTTTGGGTATTAATTGTTTTGACTTATACTTTACAATTGCTCAAAACCTTTCAAATTTCAAATTTAACAACTTACACTACCCTTCTTACACAAATTTATAAAAATGAAAATTTAAATTGAGACAGCTTTTATTTCGATTTAATCGTGACCAATCCCGTCTAGCAAGGCAAGATTAACAATCAAAAAGTACCTCATAAAATGATATTAAAAAGAATAAAGATAAGTTCATGTTGTTATATTCATGTTTGTTAAAGTTCATGTTGTTATATTCATGTTCGTTAAGAAACCCACTACTGCCTCCAAATTCCTTTCGCTAAACTAACGTTACTTCTATGTAGACATGGAAACTCAAAGATCGTAATCAATTTGAAACAACGACGCTTTTATTTAAAATACACCATGGTTACAGTGATTAGTCAATATGACATGGATCTGAATAATTCATTTCGCTATACCTCATTGTTTAATAAATTTCTTTAGCAATGTGTTTTCCCGACTCTTTCAATATAAAACAGCAATTTTTTCTTTAATATCAGAAAAAAATATCATATTTCCAAGAATACGGCATCAAATAAAATGATATTGTTTGCTAAAGAGAAGGGTATTATCTTACTTTGAGATCTCAATATTGTGAACGCCGAAAGACACTTTCATGTAACATGTTAAATCTAGCATTTTGTGGTGGATTTACTTCAAATGGCCACTATATATACAGATAATATTAAACAATGTAGGGAAGATTTTTGTTGTTTAAAATGATTCAAACAGTTTTGCACCCAATTTACTTTAATTGTTAGCTTAAGAATTTTGCTTATACATAACAATACTCTTTTATCTTGATAATTTGTAATAGGCTTTGTGTGTCAAAATGTGCAAAAGTAAATTCTCACAGCATCGAGAATTTGTGTCTTATCTTTCGTAGTCAGATGATTACTTTCAATTTTGAATATGAGACCGGACATTTTATATTTCATTATTATATTAAAAGAAAGAAAGGGAAAAAATGATAAAATTAATACCTAATGGCTCTGTCACATATCACCGTATAGATCAAAACGTACACCTAACGTACTTTATCCCACTATTGTTCTGTTTTATCCATTGCTGTTCGTCACTCGTCGTTCCACGTTCGTTCAATACGTTATCCATAAGGTCTGCCCGTTATGTATACGTTTAATTCGTTATTCATACGGGGTTGGTCCGTTTAGCACACGTTCAATATGTAAAACTTTTGTACGTTATTCGTACGTTTTGTTCTATACGGAGATGTCTGAGTCTTAGTGTGTCATGTGCAGTTTCATCTACACGGTTGCTCATAAAGTTGGAATAGAAATTTCTTTACCACTTTTTTATGTAAAGGTCTATAAGAAAACTATATGAAAACCTATGCAGATTTGATAGGTAATCTTGTTGGTTGTGGAATGGACCTCAGAATAAGATCAATTTTATCATGTACTTGTAAGGGGGCAACAACTCAAATGGGTCAAAAACGTGATTTTATCAAATTTGATTTGACCCAGCCTTGGTCAAGGTTACTTCACTACTCAAGTTGAGTGGTCATATGGAATGTTTATCTGCATAGAGTAATAAGCAGGTGAGAGAGAATGCTTGGAAGCAAATCATAAAACTATCCTTCAACGCCCCCGAACGTGGCGGTATCTGATATCTTAAGGCTACAGTCCCTAAAAACGTCTCGCTCGGCTGAATGTCATGTTAACTGCAAGTTTTTACCTACTTACACCTATCAGAATATCCCATTTGTTTGGCGTACATATTGAATGGAGTCTCTAGTTTATACATTATTCTTTACTAGGGATTTCACGTCCATTATCAAGGTCAAAATGACGCTCAAAGACTACTTCGAAAAAATTGACCCTTTTTCGCCGAAACCTCATAATTTCATGAAGTTCGAAAAATTCGATTAGTTTCAAATTTTGACCAATTTTAGGCTTGATACTTCTTTCTGAATTACAAACAATATTTTATAAAAACATGGTCTTATTTCAAAATGAACTGAAAATAGTCCAGTTTTTGAAAATCGACCGATTTGTTTCATATAGTTATGCTAAACGTAGTAGGCCTATTTTTTTAATTTTATTTATGTCATTTTGCAGCAAAATTTATTTTTGTGTAAAAGAAAGGAAATGTTGTTTTATTTCCAATGAAACATAATTTGCAAAATGAAGGTAGAACATTTCACATTGCGAGATGCTACTACAAGTAACAGTACAGTATATATAATGCGAAATCATTGAAGCACGTAAAAAACCTTGGGCCGTATTCTAGAACGGTGTTTAACTCTAAACGTAAGTCTAAATCGCAAGTTAGACGATTGTTTTAGCTAAACGCAAAAGTCGATAAATTTAGCGATCTGTTTAAATGCATTTAACAGTCGATAAACCTCCGATAAATTAGACTTGCTCCGGGGTAGTTTAAGGTGTGTTTAAAAGTACGTTTGCATGGACTGACTGATACACGGTTGCTCATATAGTTGGAATAAAAATATTTTTGCCACTTTTTTTTATGTAAAGGTCAATTTATGATGAACATATCTAGAAACTTATGTTGCTTTTGGTCATATTTGATAGGTTATCTTGTTGGGTGTGAAATGGAACTCCGAATGTGATTAATTTTCTCACGTACTGGTAAGGGGGCAACAACAAAAATGGGTCAAAAACGTGATTTTTAGGTCAAATTTGATTTGACCCGCCTTTGACCCCGTCACTTCTCTACTCAAGTTGAGTAGTCATATGGAACGTTTATCTGTATTAGAGTGAAAATCAAGTGATTGAATGTTTTGGCCACGCTTGACTGCGCCAAGAGAATGCTTGGAAGCAAAGTTCAAAATGATCCTCCAACGCCCCTCAGTTTACAAAAATAAGGTTGTGGTGAACATTGAATGGTCCCTGGCAGTATATGACATCTTCAAAACCTTTTAAGATGTCATATACCGCCGGGAACAATTTAATATTTAAAGTTATAAAGCATAGGTAAATAATCGAAAAAAGTAGTTTAGAAAAAAATCCAAATCCTATCTGAAATTATTTTTTCGTAAAAAACGGCAATTTGTAAACAAATCTTTCATAAACTTATGTTCAATATTTCGAATTCAGTTCCTGTTATCTTGAAAATGCATAGTAGGAATCTTCAAAAACTTGTAGAGATTATGCTTTAGATGCTAAAGTTCAACATATTGATCTAAACAATTTTCCTCTAAAAAGTCCGTCTAGAATAGGTTATTTGACTTCAAAAATTGACTTTCCCATATAAAATTTTTAGCCCTTTTTTTAACAAAACCATAAACAACTTTATAGAATAAGTGAATTGGAGGACAAACTTTGTATGATCTATACTGTAAATTTTTTAAAGCCTGGACTATTTTTAGTCCATTTTGACATAATACCATGTTAAATATGCTGTGTTAATTTTGAATGATAATGTAAATAACCCTGTTTTGTTTTGTCCGAAAAACCGGACGTGAAATATGACTCTGAGTTCGCCCTGTTTTGAGCTGTGAATTGCTTATTTAAAGTATCCACATTATCTACATTTTGTCTGATATACGCATTCGCATAATTAACTTTCAAATTAAACATTCCAAAGAGGCAAAAATTGCAATACTTATGTAAACAAAAGAAAAATACGGTATTCTAATGTTTATGTTTTAAATTTTAGTTCACGATCTCAACGCTTATAATTATTTGATTTCTCATTTATCTTAGCAATGTTACCAATGTGTGTTGTTTAATGCATTAAAAGATCCCCCTTAACTTATTTTGGTCCATAGATAATTTTTGTTGCTTTCAAAATGGCGACGTTATGAGGGGTGACTATAAAACGAGGACCGAAGACCCAAAACCAAAGACCCAAGACCCCCTCCACTATAAAACGAAGACCCCCTCAACTATAAAAAGAAGACCCCCTTTAAGGTAGTTTGTCATATCTGGTAAACAGCGTAAAACGAGGCTAAACACCCTAAAGTTGGGGTGAAAAAATAAAAATGGGTAAATTTGGGCTGGAAAAATAGGTTTCCCTATTTATTTAGGGAAATTATCAGGCCTGTGTTTACATACTCGCCGTTTTACTTTGGTGAAATGAATTTCTTGTCAAAACCATCCTTCATGTCTCCTTAATATTAATTATGGGATGGATTCATTTATTGACTTGTTAGGGGGATTGATTTGCAACACCCGATATCAAGCGATACCACCATTTCTTCGTAATCTCTTCAAACTTCACGGGAACTATTTTGGCACTATTTGATTTTCTCACAAGTTTCTCTCAAGTTACTATTTAATAATACTACAACCGTAGTCAAAGTGCGTACAGCGTGCAGTTTCGAAGTATCATTCCTACATTGCAACCCTTGCAAATTCGGTCAAACCACTTGTACATCAAGCTTGCAGTGCACACTTAGCATGTTCGAGGTATCGGAATCGAATATCTAGCGAGATATATTCAAGTTTTGCGATAAAAAAAGACAAGGTTTGTAACCTCTCTCTGATGACAAAAAATGGTGCATATCTCATGGTTTGAATTTCATTGGTATTAATTGAATCGAAAAACTTGCGACAACTGACGGAAACATCGATAACATCCAATGTATCGTCATTCTTAGCAAACCGATTTTGAAATATTTTAGGAACATGTTAACAGATTGTAAATGACCATTTATCGTTCTTGAAAATGACGTCACACCCGACTGCACATAGGTTTTTGATGACATGTTCTTCGAAAAGGGCGTCAGCAGTATCAATCTAAACGCACATACGCATTACGCAAATCCGAAGTAAGACACGTTAGACAACATTAACCGATGAGTCTTGAATAACAAACATTTTAAGAGACACAAACAGCTCTCAAAGATTTTTGCTAAATCTGAATGACATTGTATGGCTAGCCCCCTAGGTATTGAAATAATTGTCAATTAATCAAAATGATTAAAGAAAAGAAACATTAAAACAATTTCATAAAGATATCATTGTAACTTCTATAACAATTTTTTCATACCAACCTTTTGAAAACGCCATTTCAATTTTGCGCCAAAACCACAGTCGACGATGTTGCAATACATAAGACTAGTGTGTGTATTATCATGTTAGACTGTATCAATTTAAATAATATATCAATTGGTCAATATAAGATCTCAATTCCAGAAGGAAATACCCGATTACTTAAAAAAGTCTTCTTTTGTTTAAAGGTAAGTGGTGGCCTTTTTGGCCGTTTGAGTACTTTTTAGCAAAACCTCCTATTTTCTCGTTCAATGGATTTTTGATAACATATAATTGTTTAAGTATATATATTGGAGTGATTTCTATGATAATTTCATAATTAATTTCATAATGATATTATTAATTTGCATATGAAAGAACAATTTGCTAATCTGGTCAGTGCCTGAGAGAAATGAATATCGTTACTGGGCAGGAGTAATCTTAAATGTAACATCAGAGGTCAAATGCAAAACCTTGTATGTAAAAAGTGGGCCTCAATGTTAAAACCTCAAATGTACATTTTCGGTAACATTGGTTTTAGTCTGATTTTCATGATCAAAATAACAGTAAATCAACAATATTTTTATATCTGAATCTGAAGGTGACATTGTTCTCGTACTATTATAAATTAAAAACATTCCCCGAAAAAGCCACTTATGAGGTTTGCAATGTTAACGCGTTTGCTACAGATGAGGTTTTGATTAGGCCAAAAAAAAAAAAAAAAGTTGTGTTGCCCTCACAGGCCCAAAGTGGTGGGGACGGCCAGGCAGGCTTTTTTTTTTGCTTTTTTTTTAAAAAATTTAAATAACCATTACATATGCAATGTGTAAACAGTGTGGGATACATGGTTGTTTGCTAAAAAGTCTTTCTTCTCTTAAATTTAGCCAATATACACATTTTGGAACATTTTTGCGACTGGAAATCACACAAAATAGAATTTTGATGACAAAAAAAAGAAAAAAAAACGGGTCGGGATTTTCCACATTTTCGACCAGGCCGGTGGAGGGCAACACAACATTTTTTTTTGGCCTTATAAAGGTCGTAAGGACATGTGAGGTTTTCCCTGCCCAGCGACGATATGATTTTTCCATATTTTATTTTTTTCGCACAATTTCAGAAAATATCGAATACAATAATGTTGGAAATGAGTATGGACAATATGCCTAATGGACAAACATGAAAGGTATATTAAAATGTGTTTTTTTACTATTTTGTATGGTTCTTCAAAATCACTATTTTGACAGAAAATTGATTTAAACAAACATTTCATATATCTTGTGAAATTTATAATGATTAAGACATTTAAGTATCCCTAATAACACTATTTTTGCGACTGATTTTCTGTTCATTAAACGATTGTCAGAAAGAATGTAATACTTGCATTTACAGACCATGATATGCAGTTTAAAATATACTATGCTTCATTTTATTCAGTAATCAAAAACAGACGTACGTATGTCATATTTGGGTGAAAATTTGTCTTGTTCAATTTCACAATTTTTGATTTGTCAAATATTTATAAAACAGGGTGTTTGTGAATGGTAGAAAAAAAATTGCCTTGGAAACTATCATATTTGACTGACAGGATCGTAAAAATCATTCATTTTTTATCCAAGAAAAAATATAGTATAAGCGTATGATAAATATGTCAGCAATGTAAATTTGTTCATTAAGGACAATTACACTTAGAAAAGGAAATTCAAAAATCGTGAAATTCAAATACATTTATTTGATAATATTTGATTATTTATAATTTTTGATTCATATTGCAGATTAAAATGACTCTTCCCCCTTTTGGAGCACACCTTAAAACGGAGAACCATAATTTCCCAGAAGATGTAAAGATTTTGGACACTGAATCCAGATATTTCAAACGAGGCATCAAGGAGGCATACATTTCAGTCCTGGAGCCAGACCTGAATCAAGACAAGGGCAGATACAGCTTATCTCCAATTTATTCATATATAGGTCATCAAGTCATGAGACCGCGGTTCACTCCGTAGGTCACATGATCAAAATGGACAAACATTCAAGTAAAGTCCTAATTTTTGTTGAGAGAACTGCTTAAATTAAATTCATTCACCACTAGTCATCATGTTTATCAGCCATAATCAAATCCTGGTCCAGTTAGAACATTGACTACAATCTTGGCCAAAATAGTTGGGACACTTAACCTCCCCGCTATATCTATGAACGTGGTGTGTGCATGTGTTCATCGCAACACTGGATGGTGGGTGAGGGAGGTCCTTGGACAGGGAGGGAGAGAAACTACGTCCTCAAAAGTCCACAATCCATTGCACTTACAACTTTGTTATTGTCACTAAAGTGTCCCAAGTATTTTTGGCCAAGATTGTAGCTTACCAATATCGCTAAATTCAAACTCATCAACCTGTAATAATCTACCTTAATGCACTTAATGTGTAATATGGTTTAATTATCTTTTTGGTAAATTTCGCCTTTAAATAGGCTCTATGCAATATTCTCTCCATAACAATTACTATCATAAATATATAAATATAATTATACATCAGCATAAATTGCTTTTCATCTGTCGTAGTAAGTTAATTACAGGTAATTTAGAAAATGAGAATGAAAGTTATATTTTATATAATTAAACAAAGACACCTAATAAAGGGAATCAAGTGCAGTTTATAATTAAATTAATTCATTTAAAGTGCTGCGAAAGTAGTTACGTAACCTTTTGATTAATTAGCTATACAAGTGCGATCTGGTTCCAAACAAATGCTCTTTTTGATATGTATAATCATTTGCTTTTACTGCAAAGTAATTACTACACTTTGGTAGCATTTACTTTTTCAGTGGATCAACGTCAGCCTATTTATAGAAACATCATCCACTCAAATGTCCTTCGTATTGATATTGATTTCATTTGTTAACCGAGCCCATGGTATAGAGATGGTCAACACGCCAACGGTAAAATTCGAATTTCCGAGGGTAATTTTAAGTGGCGAAACAAATGTGAAACACCTTTATTTTCCCTGATATGTTTTATAGAGCCGGTGTTCTACCTCAACAATAAAAAACAAAAA
>JXSR01S002326.1:10474-20545 GCA_000969725.1 Ophiothrix spiculata
TTTCTATAACTTTTTCTTGAATTTCTATTCTTAAAGCTAGCATTGACTTGCAAGAAAGAGCTCTCTCAAGGCAGCAAAAGCTATTTCTAATCTCTTCCAAGCAATAATATTGCTCATCTCGTTAGTGATTGCTTACAACATGTAGCAATTACTTACATTTTACTAAGATTTGAGGAGCTTGCACATTCATGGTTTCTGCCATATTTGTGCTGTAAAAGAAAGACACTGAAGCAGCGGGACAACCAAATCTAGCGCCGGACAACCTAAATTGATGCTATGGTTGTGCGGCAGACAACCATAATTTTTCAAAGTCAAATAAACATACTTCTTAGCATGTTTATTTCAAAACTGGAACCTTCGATAAAATTGTAACATTTTCGAGTATTTTTCTTCAATTCCCTGATCGCCGTAAAAAATATGACTTTTAATCAATTTGCTGTTGAAAAAAATTAGAAGTAATTTTCTTTTGCTTGTCAGTTTTGAAAAGCTACGTCAAAAAAAATTGGGGTACCTTTTTGAGTCTGGCGCCGCGCTTGACTGATAACCAAATTTCTGACTGACAACCAAAAATTATAACCTGGTTGTCCATCGGACAACCATGTTTTTTTCCTTAATTCGAACACTGCACTGAAGTATACTATTGTGTATTCAGCGAACAAGTAGGCTAACCTGCATTATTTTTCGGGCGTGAAAGGACATTAACCAATAAACTTTAGCATGTGTGAGTTACCCTACAAATTCTCAGATACATCTGCCATTACTTCTTTCAATATTATAGTCAGGAGGCATAAGCCTACTTTCAATTGTGCCAAAAGTGATTTTTCACTTTTATCAGTTACTTTGTACCATAAGCTGAATGTCCATTACAACTTGTTTTCAAAATTTTAGAGTCGTTTGTCGTCAAATGACGGCGCTTTTCAACATGGCCTCCTAAATTGACTAAAATGCATCAAATTTCAATAAAAATTTCTTTATCTTTGAAATATATATATCAATTTATTTTTTTTAAATATTTAGTCCATGTAAAATCCCATATTCATGTTACTATGAAGAATCCATTTTATAAAATTATCATTTTAAATTATTAGCTGGAAATAACATTTAGGATTGCAACAATATCATTTACCTACTAATTGTATTCCTATAGCTTGTATCATATTCAATGTAGAGCCTTTAATGAGACCCAAAATGGCCGCCAATATACAATTTTATGCACAAAAATGGTTTGATGTGACTTTGAAACGTTATAAAAAACACCAAATGTTCAAAATAATCAGTAATAATCTGATAATCAATCAAAATGGTTTTGAGGGAAACCATATGAACATTCCATCCTAGAAAAGGGTGTGAGCATGTTCCATCTCCAATATGGAGCTTGTTTGAGATCCAAAATGTCTGCCAAAACACAATTTTAGGTATGAAAATGAGTTTTTAATGTGAATTTGAAATGGTACTTAAAACACCAATGTTCACTATAACCAATTGAAAATGGCTTTAAGGGTAACAATAAGATCATTTCTTCTCAAATAAGGGTGTTAGCATGTTTCAAATTCAGTCTATACTGAGATTCAATATAGACGGCAAAATACAATTTCATGCACGAAAATGAGTTCAAGTGACTTTGAAGCAGCATCAGAAATACCGAATGTTCATTGGAAAATGGCTTTGAAGGTAACCATTGGAGCATTTCTACCCCAAATTACCCAAATAAGGTTGTTAGTACGTTTAAAATCCAAAATTTACAATGTTTCATAGTCGCTTATATCTATTTTCGTGCATAAAATTGTATTTTGACATTGAGATCACAGCTCAGGCTCCATAATATAGATTTTAAACATGCCAACCACATTATATGGGAAGAAATGTTCCTATTGTTACCATCAAAGTTGTCTCTCTTTTTTTGTTGTTGTATATTTGGTGTTTTTCACATCGTGTCGATCAAAGTCACCTTAAGCCAATTTGTGCCTAAAATTGTATTTCGGCGGCCATTTTGGATCTCAGTACAGGCTCCATATTGGACTTGGAACATGTTAGCACCCTTTTTTGGAAGAAATATTCTTACTATTACCCTTAAAGCCAATTTCCATCGTTCATTCTCAAAATGTAGTGTTTTTGATACAATTTTAAAAATTACTTTAACACATTTTGAGCATAAAATGATATTTTGGTGGCCGTTTTGGGTCTCAGAACTGGCTCCTTATTCCATTTGAAACATACTCACACCCTTATTTGCTATAAATTGTACATATTTTTACACACGAAGCCATTTTTCATCGATTATTCTGAATATTTGGTGTTTTTGATACTGTTTCAAAAAACCTCAAACCCATTATTGCACAGAAAAAACGTATTATGGTGGCCATGTTGGATCTTATTGTAGGCTCCATATTAGATTTAAAGCATACCAACACCCTTATTTGGGAAAAAATGCTCCTATTGTTACTAGCACAGGCATTTTCTATAACTTATTTTGAATATTTTGTGTTTCGAAAATACTCAAACCCATTTTTGCACAAAAAACACATTTTTGCGACCATGTTTTTGCGACCAGGCTCCTTATTAGATTTTAAACATGCTTACACCCTTATTTGCGAAGAACTGCTCCTATTTTTACACACAAAGCTATTTTCTATCGATTTTTCTGAACATTTGGAGTTTTTGATACTGTTTAGAAGTGCCTCCAGCTCATTTTGCTCTTAAAAACGTATTTTGACGGCCATTTTGGATCTTGATACAGGCTCTATTCGATTTGAAACATACTTACTCCCTTATTTAGGAAGGAATGCTTCTATTGTTACTTGCAAAGTCAATTTTCCATCAGTTATTCTGAACATTTGGTGTTTTTGATACTGTTTTGAAAAGTTTCTATTCCATTTTTGCACACAAAAACACATTTTGGCGACCATTTTGGATCTTATTACAGGCTCCATACTGGATATGAAACATGCTGACAACCTTATATACGTTGTAATTCAATACTACATTACTCAATTGTACTACAGTGTGTCCCAGAATGAAGTTATCAAGATTTCAATGTCACATAATTCAAAAACTAGATTATTCTAGACAATAAAAGTTGGTGAAAATTATGCTTGATGTCTTCACTTGCTTTGGTACAAAAATGAATAAAATCCATTGTCTATTTGTGTACCGCCGCGGCAAAAGGGTCCAGTTGTCGACTCCTACCTGTTGCTCATTGTAGCATATCTGATGTATACAAATACCATACATAAGATATGCTACAAGGAGCAACATGTACGAGCCGACAACTGGACCCTTTTGTCGCGGCGGTACACATTTTATTAGAAGTGAGCGTTTGAATCTCAAGAGGAATTTGGGCACTTTTCCCAGTTTGGAGAGGTCGTAAAAATCCAGCGGTAATTCGCAGCGGAAGTATGTGATCAAGGATGTCATCTTTACCAACATTTCTGTTTTGTTTCGCAAATTGCTTCTTCTTGATGATGCCTTGGAGTCTTAGTAAAGGTTCAGCTGAATGTTAAGTCGGCTTCTACCTTCCTTCTTTTATCTGATACCAGAGGCGGGTGGCTGCGTAATAAATTGCCTGTTTACCCAGACTGTTTACTCAGATTTGATTCGTATTCATCCGTGGTATCGCCCGTATATTTCAATGCGTAAATAACAAGACAAGTAGTTCTTCAAAACATTCAGAATATCTTTTTAGTTTTCTGGGGTTAAAGTTCCAACCCCAACAGTTTTGGAATCTGCATATGTTTATACACTAACTAAGGGCATAAAATGAAATTTTTGAGCGTTAGTTAAAATTCAAGTTTTTTGAATGGGAGTTTCAAAATCTAATGACGTCATGTCCTACCCCCCCCCCCTGTCTGATATCATAAGCTTAATATTTTGTGACATTTTTAATATGTGCTACTCGTGCGATAAGGATATCTGGCTCCTTGAAATGTTAAATAAATCTTTCCATTGTTTCAATGATATCTGCACTTTCCAGGTATTGGTCAATTATGATACTCTTTTCTCCATTGACAAATAGCTACAAATGAGGTGTTACATTTGCTTTGAATTACCATATTCCTACAACCACTGCTACCAGGGTATCAGTCCTTTATCGTGCTTAAATGGTCCGATAAATGATTTTCCTGAACGATTACCTAATAAATATATTAAGTGATTCTTACATATGAAAAGGAACCAGGTTTAGGTTAAAATATTCTTGAAGACACTTCTAATTGAACAAATATTATCATGATTTTGTCTGTAATAATGGCGTTCTTCGTTACATGTTTATGCTGCAAATCGCCGTGGAAATTTTACAACTTACCCAAACTGGAAAAAGTGTCCAAACCCCTGTGGAGCTTCAAATGCCGACTTTCAAAAAACTGATGCATGGATTTTATTCAGTTTTGCACACAAGCAAGTCAAGACATTGGGCAAGAATGTCACCAAGTTTCATTGTCTGGAATAATTTGGTTTTAGAATTGTGTAGCGTTGAAATCTTGATAACTTCATCCTGGGACACACTGTATGTTGGGTATGTATGGATAGAAGAGATCTTAAGCTAGTTGATTACATAATTTAAGAGTTAATTCTAGGTTCACAGGGGGAGGGGTACCCCAAAGTATACCATGTATACATGTATAATTAACGGATGGTACAAGTTTTCAAGTGTTTCTAGTATAAACCAGCCAGAATACAATGATTTTATTTTTGATTGTAGTAAGCCCAATAGCAAATATTGCAACCAAAGTCAAAAGGGCACGAGGGAAGTTACGTGGTTGGGTTCTTGAGTTTTTAAGGTAAAGTGGAGACAAGAACATCTTTGTGACCCCAAACAATTTTTTAACATGTTTTCATACATTTTGAAATTTGGTTTATAATCAATTTATGCAATTAGAATAATTTAAGGAAAGGTCTATTGTCACTTTTGATAGCTGATCCAAGACAAACAATTTAACACCTTAACCTTTAAAATCAGACAAAGTTGAACATTTTGACCCCCAAGGAAGGGTCGAACGAAAAGGGTCACCGTTGAGACTGTTGATCTCTGGTCAAAAACGAACAATTTGACAACTTAAACGTTGAAATCGTACAAAGTTGAACATTTGAACTTTCTTTTGACCTTTGACCCCAGAGAGAGGTCGGACGATGGGGTCACCTTTATCGCTTTTGATCGCTGGTCAAAGAGGAACAATTTGACAACTCAAACGTTGAAATCGGACAAAGTTGAAAATACGACCTTTGTTTTGACCTTTGACCCCCAGGGAGAGATCGGACGACGGGATCACCATTGACGTAGCCGAGCGATTAGAGTACGGGTCTCGTTATACAGAGATTGTTGGTTCGAGCCCCCGGCCGGGCGGCTTTCGTCTTCTTGTTTCCTTGGGCAAGAAACTTTACTCTACTTGCTCCGTGGTCGGACAATCACGTTAAGCCGTGGGTCCCCTGTACGAATAGACTCCTTCATGGGGTATGCATGTTATGCAAGTACTTGTATCATTGATTGATTGATTGATTGACACTTTTGATTGCTGATCCAAGACGAACAATTTGACACCTTAACCCTTAAAGAGCCGGGCTTTTTCGACCCACCTCACAGCCGGGGGGGGGGATTCCGCCCCCTCCACCCCCCCCCCCTTCCGATCTCGGAAACCGATTGACGAACCATACTGGTGGATAGCTATGACTCTCACGAGTCCATTGGTACCAACACAATTGAAATCGGACCTTGTATGACGTCACAGTGACGTCATAAGTGACGTCGTGTCAAAAAACGCGAAAATCTCCAAAAATCGCCAAAATCATGGTTTTCGCTATTTTTTCGAGCAAAAGTTGCAAATTTTATCAATAATGTGTGTCAAAGTGTGTTCTTACTCCAAATAAATCAAATAAATACAATAAAACATAGTGGAAGTGTATCCTGGAAACAAAAAACACGATTTGTGTGTAATTTGCATTTAAAAAATCAGATTTGGTCAGTTTTTCGTTTGACCCAGCATGCCATTAATCAACGCCACGTCCCAACCCTAGGTTTGATTTTCACAAAAATGGTCTTAAAATGAGCGCAAGGCTTTAAGAAAAAAAGTCAAGAAGTTTCAGCGCGAAAAAGTAACAACCGGCGGCGGTATAAAAAAAAATCGGAGGGGGGGGGGGGGAGATTCCGCCTCCCGGCTCTTTTAGGGTTAAGGGTTGATGACCTCCATCTGCTCAGGAAAATATGAATCCTAGCTATTTTTAATCATGGAAAGATAAGTAGTTTCCACTGGATTTACGGGTACTTGAACCATGGATTATGGCAGAGGTTAGTCATGCATTACGAGGCGAGAAATCTACCGCTAGGCTATCAAGGCAGCGTTCAGCTCGTGAACTAAAATCTAAAACATAAACATTAGAATGCCGTACTTTTCTTTTGTTTACATAAAAATTGCAATTGTTGCCTCATTGGGATGCTCCATTTGTAAGTATATTATGCGAATGTGTATATCAGACAAAATTTTGATAATGTAGATACTAAAAACAGACATTTCACAGCTCAAACAAGGCGAACTCAGAGTCGTAATTCACGTCAGATTTTTCGGGCAAAACAACGTGGGCTTGTTACATTATTATTCAAAATCAACTCAACATATTCATAAAATATTATTTGTAATTCAATAAAAGGTAGCAAGCCTACAATCTGTCAAAATTTGAAAACACTCGAATCGTTCGAACATCATAAAATCATGAGGTTTCGGCGAAATAGGCGTCAATTTTTCGAAGTAGTCTATTGACGTAATTTTGACCTTGATAATGGACGTAAAACCACTAGTAAAGTTGCATGTATAAACAAGAGACTCAATTCCATATGTACGCCAAAAATTGTGATATTCTGATATGTGTAAGTAGGTAAAAACTTGCAGTAAAGATGACGTTCAGCCAAACGACACCCATTTAGGGACTGTAGCCTTAACCTTTGAAATCGGACAAAGTTTATAATTTGACCTTTCCATTGACTTTTATTTTGACCTTTAACCCCCAAGGAAGGGTCGGACGATGGGGTCATTATTGAGACTTTTGATCGCTAGACAAAGACGAACAATTTGAAACCTTTAACGTTGAAATCAGACAAAGTTGAAAAATTGACCTGATTGTGTGGATCAAAAAAACAAACAAACAAACAAACCCGGGAACCAAGAACGAAAACAGGAAACCATCCAAAAAGCACAAGAACTAATCCTTGTCACATGACCTAGATTCTGGCCAAGTTTGGTCATGATCAGATACAGCGTTTTTTAGTTGAAACCATTGCCAAAAAGAAAGAAAGAACTAAAGGTCTGAAGCGCTCTGAACACAGTCGCTTCTTCTGCTGACTTATGCTCATTTGTATACAACCTAGAAACCAGTGCCACTTACACCATTTCTATGCACCCAAAAAACACTTGCACGTATGTGCATAACCTTTAAATCACTTGTGAAACCTAAAAAACTAGTAAAGCGTACAAGCGAACCTAATAAAACACTTGCACGTACACGCGCACCCCCCAAAACACTTGTGCGTATGTGCGTAGCCTTTAAATCACTTGCGCAACCTAAAAACCACTAACACGTATGCGCGCACCTAATAAAACACTTGTGCGTACACATGCATCCCCAAAACACTTACGCTTATGTGCGTAACCTTTAAATTTACTTGCACAACCTAAAATCCTGTAACGCATACTCGCGCACCCCAAAAAACACTTGCGCGTACACACAAACCCCAAAAAACTTGAGCGTATGTGCATAACCATTAAATCACTTGGACAACCTAAAAAACCACTAACGCGTACGCGCACAACCAATAAAACAATTTCGCGTACATGTGAATCCCCAAAACACTTGTGTATATGTGCGTAACCTTTAAATCCCTTGCACAACCTATCAAACCACTAACGTGTACGCGCGCACCCAATATACCATTTGCGCATACATGCGCACCTTAAAAATACTTGCGCGTATGTGCTAACCTTTATATCACTTGCGCAACCTAAAAAAACCACTAACGCATACGCGCGCACCCAACAAAACACTTGCGCGTACATGCGCACCCAAAAACACTTGTGCGTTTGTGCGTAACCTTTAAATCACTTGCGCAACCTAAAAAAACCTCTAACGCGTATGAGCGCACCCAATATACCATTTGCGCATACATGCACACCTTAAAAACATTTGCGCGTATGTGCGTAACCTTTAAATCACTTGCGCAACCTAAAAAGCCACTAACGCGTACTCGCGCACCCAATTAAACACTTTCGCGTACACACGCACCCCCCAAAACACTTGTGTGTATGTATGTAAGCTTTAAATCACTTGAGCAAACTAAAAAACCACTAACGCGTACGTGCGCACCCACTTAAACACTTGCGCGTACACGCACACCCCCCAAAACACTTGCGCGTATGTGTGTAACCTTTAAATCACTTGCTCAACCTATCAAATCACTAACGCGTACGCGCGCACCCAATATACCATTTGCGCATACACGTGCACCTTTAAAACACTTGCGTGTATGTGCGTAACCTTTATAACAGTTGTGCAACCTAAAAACCACTAACACGTATGCGCTCCTAATAAAACACTTGCTCGTACACAAGCACAAAAGCCACTAACGCGTACTCGCGCACCCAATAAAACACTTTCGCGTACACACGCATCCCCTAAAACCCTTGCGTGTATGTATGTAAGCTTTAAATCACTTGAGCAAACTAAAAAATCACTAACGCGTACGTGCGCACCCAGTAAAACAGTTGCGAGTACACGCACACCCCCAAAAACACTTGCGCGCATGTGCGTAACCTTTAAATAACTTGCGCAACCTAAAATCGTGGTAACGCGTACTTGCGCACCCCAAAAAACACTTGCATGTACACACAAACCCCAAAAAACTTCAGCGTATGTGCGTAACCTTTAAATCACTTGGACAACCTAAAAAAACACGTACGCGTACGCGCGCATCCAATAAAATATTTTCGCGTACACGCGCATCCCCAAAACACTTACGCGGATGTGCGTAACCTTTAAATCACTTGCGCAACCTATCAAATCACTAACGCGTACGCGCGCACCCAATATACCATTTGCGCATACACGAGCACCTTAAAAAAACACTTGCGGGTATGTGCGTTATCTTTATATCACTTGCACAACCTAAAAAACCACTAACGCGTACGCGCTCAACAAATAAAACACTTGCGCGTACATGCGCACCCCCAAAAACACTTGCGCGTATGTGCGTAACCTTTAAATCACTTGCGCAACCTATGAAACCACTAACGCGTACATACACACCCAATAAAACACTTGCGCGTACAACGCGCACCCCCAAAAACACTTGCTTGTATGTGCGTAACCTTTAAATCACTTGAGCAACCTATAAACCACTAACGCGTACGCGTGCACCCAATAAAACACTTGTGTGTACACGTGCACCCCCAAAAAACACTTGCGCGTTACGCAATAAAAACTTGCGTTCAGACACACTCCAAAAAAACTTGCGTGTATGTGCGTAGCTTTTGAATAACTTGCGCAACCTAAAAAAACAGTACCCGTATGCGCGCACCCAATATAACACTTGCCCATGCACATGCACCCCAAAAGACTTGCGTGTATGTGCGTTACCTTTAAATCACTTGTGCAACCTAAAACCAGTAACGCGTACGCGTGCACCCCATGAAACACTTGCGCGTACAAAAAACCATAAACGCGTACGCACACACCTAATAAATAACTTGCGCGTAAACGTGCACCACAAAAAACACTTTTGCATATATGCGTAACCTTTAAATCACTTGCTCAACCTAAAAAACCATAAACGCGTACGCACACACCTAATAAATAACTTGCGCGTAAACGTGCACCACAAAAAACCACTAATGCATACTCGCGCACCCAATAAAACACTTGCGTGTACACGCGCATCCCCCAAAATCACTTTTGGTTACGCAATAAAAACTTGCGTTCAGGCACACTCCAAAAAAAACTTGCGTGTATGTGCGTAGCGTTTCAATCACTTGCGCAAGCTAAGAAACCAGTACCCGTATGCGCGCACCCAATAAAACACTTGCGCGTGCACATAAT
>JXSR01S002326.1:37537-48174 GCA_000969725.1 Ophiothrix spiculata
CCTGTGGCTTTAATTCTTTTTTTTATTTAGTACCTGGATAAATTATCTTTAATATGATACCAAAAGTGTTATGGTTCGGTGACAACTTCTATCAAAAATAAAGACATTCGTCATGATTTTAATGATTTCTTGAAACGGCTCCACCTTATTTGATATACCTATTCGTGACTTAGGTCCATTTCGCCTTCTCATCATTTACCGTCCGCGTCCCACCAAAAAGAACATGTCATCAGTTCCTCTATTCTTCAATGAGTTTTCGACGCTCTTGGAAACTCTTTGTGCTCGGGGTACCGATCAGCTTGTTTTAATCGGTGATTATAACTTTCATGTTGATATACCGGGAGACAGTGAGGCCACGCGTTTTCTTAGTCTCTTGGAAGCTAATAATCTTCAGCAGCATGTTAAAGAGCCCACGCATATTGATGGTCATACCCTCGATCTCGTGATTACAAGATCTGACGTCAATTTTGTTGGATCACTTAAAGTTGCCAACTGTCTGCCTTCTGATCACTTTCCGGTTCGGTGTATTATAAACATCTCGCGTCCTGGCTTGTGCAGGAAGCAAGTGAATTGTCGTCAACTTCGGAAAATAAATGAGGACTTGTTTCGAAAGGATGTCAAAGCGTCTATTGACTCTCTTGATTCTCTCAGTGATCTTGATTCCATAGTAAATTCGTATCATAACAAACTTGTAGAGATCATTGATAGGCATGCTCCTGTTAAAGAACGTACCATTGTGTTGCGTCTACATGCACCGTGGTACACGGAATCCCTTAGAGAAGCCAAGCAGGAGAGACGACGTACAGAGCGGAAATGGTTAAAATCTAAGTTGACTGCTGACAAGGAAGTTTACAAAGATCAGTGTGAAAAGTACCGTGAGCTTTTAATTAAATCAAAGACCGACTACCATAGCAAAGAAATCGCATCCGCGAACCAGCAAGATCTTTTTCGCGTGGTTGACAAATTGTGTACACCAAAGTCTTCATGTACTCTTCCAGAGCATGACAGTCCAAAGGACTTGGCAAACCAATTTGCCTCATTCTTCAGTGACAAGGTCAATAAGTTACGACATCAACTTCGAATCCCGGTCAAATCTCCAGCACCTCAGCAAGCACTTGAGATGTGTACTAGTGCTTTCTTTGAGTTCACTGAAGTGTCAGAGGAAGATGTTCTGAAAGCACTGAAAATCGCATCTGTCCTTTGGATCCACTCCCTCTCAGTACTTTTAAATTGTGCATCGAGGAACTCATTCCACTTATTACAAACAAATTGTGAACCTATCATTAATATCCGGCAAGTTTCCTACATCGCTCAAGCAAGCTCGCATTGTACCGCTGTTGAAAAAATCTAATGCCAACACAAATGCCATGTCAAATTACCGCCCGATATCAAACCTTGCCTTTCTCGGGAAAGTTGTTGAAAGGTTTGCTGTGAAACAACTGCAGACATATCTGGCTGACAATAACTTATATGCTTCTACTCAATCTGCCTATAGACCTTTTCACAGCGTAGAGACAGCCATAGTCAAGGTGCAGAATGACATTCTAGTCGCTCTAGACAAGCGCAAAGAAGCGTACTTAGTATTACTTGATTTTAGCGCTGCTTTCGACCTCATTGATCATGGACAGCTGCTTGACAGGCTTGCTACGCAATATGGTATTCAAGGCGAAGGTCCCTTAGCCTTTACACTTTTCAGTGCTCCCTTGGAAGATATCATCAAGTCGCATGGAATTGACTCCGTAGAGGGGAGCGTGGCCGAGCGGTTAGAGCACGGGTCTCGTAATACAGAGATTGTGGGTTCGAGCCCCGGGCCGGGCGGTTTTCGTCTCCTTGTTTCCTTGGGCAAGAAACTTTACTCTACTTGCTCCGTGGTCGGACAGTCACGTTAAGCCGTGGGTCCTCTGTGCGAATGCTCCTTCATGGGGCGCTGCATACAGTGTATAACTGGTGAGTCTAATATACGCCGATGATACGCAACTATATTTATTTAACATTTCACCCTGATCAACGTGAACAAGCTATTAAAAGAATTGAGGCTTGTATTGCCGATATTCGGCTGTGGTGTCACTCAAATCAGTTGGTCTTGAATAATAGTAAGACTGAACTCATCTACTGCACTTCAAAGTTCAACAAAACATCTTGGGAGCCCTCTATACAGATCGGAGATGTTACTATTTATCCATCACCTCAAGCCAGGAACCTTGGTGTCATCATGGATGCTACAATGTGCATGAGTCATCATGTGACTAATGTCTGTAAAGGAGCACTCACAGGTATTAGAAAGATCGGACAAATTCGCGACTACTTTATCTGTTGAAAATACAGTTAACTTGATACACGCTTTTGTTACATCAAAACTGGATAATTGTAACTCTGTCCTTTTTGGGTTACCTGATCATGATCTTCAGAAAGTGCAGAGAGTGCAAAACACAGCAGCTCGCTTGGTCCTTCGCGTATCACGGAGAGAACATATCACCCCGTCGCTTGAAAAGTTGCATTGACTGCCATTTCAACAGAGAGTTAACTTTAAGATCCTTCTCCTGGTGTACAAAATCCTTAATGGAATGGCTCCCGTATTTATTAATGATCTTGTGCAATTATACAAGCCTGCTAGGACCTTGAGATCCTCTTCAAACCGTCGTTTGAATGAACCATCTGCAAATACAAAATACTACGGTGACAGGTCTTTTGCTCACGCTGCTGCAACGTTGTGGAATAACCTTCAAAATGATATCCGGAATGCTCCATCTCTCAATAACTTCAAAACTAGGTTGAAAACTTATCTTCTCATTCAACATTTTCAGCCAGCGATGTGAATTGCTCCTCACTATTGGACTGCTAATTTATATTGTTTTATCACTTTGCTTGACAATTTTGTGGAGATTGTGTGTTTGCCACAGGAAGAAGTTCTGGAACCTCTCCCTGTTTCCCAGTACTTGTTTGCTACATATATTTTTCATCAGTTGCAATTTTTACCATGATGTTTTTGTGCTTTTACTTTGTAATTAATCTGTCAGGTGATGTTCTGGAACCTCTCCCTTTTGTGGTTTTGTGCTGGACACAATTTTATTTTTACTCTGATATGAAATATTTCTCCTTTTTAAATGCATTTTTAATAACTTATCGACATTGACATTTATAAACCACTGTGAATTACTTAATTGTTTTAATCGATGTTTCATAGACTGTTGCTGAACTGAATTTTAATGTAATGTATCTTATCTTTTGTGTATATTTTAAAACAAATTTTGGTGTTTAATTAATTGAAATTGATCTGTGCTTTCTATGGTTTTTGTTCCGTCGTTCTCGGTCATGTTCCCCGGGTGTGCGAGTTCACAGATCAGTTTCATATTTTAAAGTATTTTGTTTGTAAAGCGCCCAGAGACTTTTGTGTTGGGCGCTGACACTTTTAGAGGGCCCTTATCGAAAGCAGTGCTGGAACACTGATAAGGCTACCCTCTTTAAAGATGTCAATAAATAAATAAAAAAGTGTTATTATTATTATTATTATTATTATTAGTTTGACCTTTCCATTGACCTTTCTTTTGACCTTTGACCCCAAGGAAGAGTCGGACGACGGGGTCACCATTACACTTTTGATCGCTGGTCCAAAACGAACAATTTGACACCATAAACGTTGAAATTGGACAAAGTTTAAAATTTGACCTTTTTATTTGACCCCTGGTGACCCCATGCGACCTCCGATTAACAATTGTAGAGGGTGTAAAGACAGTTCATGTCCATAAATTTGATGACCGTACCTCGAAACGCCGATGAGTTGAAAAGTTTTTCGTGAAAATCATGTTTCTGACCCCTTGACCCCTACGTGACCCTTGACCCCAGTGGGGTCGGGTGACATAAATGGGAGGTAAACTCCCTACCACTGACCAAGCTTGGTCCAAATCGGTCATTGCGTTCTAGAGATATAAACCGTCGAAGTGTTGCCGGAAACAAGAAGAAGAAAGAAAGAAAGAAGAAAAGACTCAAACACTGTGGCAGGGTAAAATACACATATGCCTATTCTTATATTGCAGAGTGTTAAAATAATTTATATATTCCTTCACTCCGCGCATGCATCTGGATCTGCACTCTGTGTAAATGCCCCCCCCCCCCCTTGTCTTACAAACATGTCCTTACTATCCCTAAATTAGCCCTAATTTTGCCAACAATACCCAAAGAGGTTGATTTCAACTGAGTATGGTAGGTAGAACGTCACTGGACGCCGGAGGAACAACAACGAGGGTATATCCAGTCTTGGTGGTGGATATAACCTACATCTACTGAATAAAATAAAAAACATTTCTGTTAGACTACACTCTAAAAAATGAAACTTACGCTAAGTTCATGCTACTTAGAAAATATTAATTTGAGTTACGTAAAAAATCAATTTGCAGATATTACTCATAAGATATGCATTCTTATCACTCCAAATAACATGAAGTTATTTAAACTTGACATATTGGAGTTGCACTGACAACATGGGTCCAATAATTATGAGTACGTAGTATGAGTACGAAAATTGAGCAAGTATTACTTGAATTTGTTTTCATCGTATTTACTAAATAAAGCCTGTTAAAATAGTTAAGTAAACGTAAGTAAATATTATGTGTAACATGAATGAGTAACAATGACATAATGTTTTTCAATTCGATCAACTAAATACAAAAGTAGAATCAACAAGTACAAATATTAAGTTGACAACACCTTCATGAAGATAACAAAATGTAAAATTGATATTTTTGCGTACACCAAACTCAAATCAGTTAAGTAAAAAGAAGTACACTGTTAGAACGTTGGGCAAACAATTTACCCAACGTTGGTTCAACTATGAACAACCCAACTTCTGGGTAAATAATTACCAACGTTGCGTACAATGTTGGCGAATTACCTAACTGTTGCACTTCAGGAATATAACAATGTACAGAAAAAAGTTAATCACAAAATTGGGGGAAAACGGAAAGAAAGATAAAAAACCTTCACAATGTTCACTTCTGATAAAATATAAAAACTGAGCCTTTTTTTTCTTTCTTTCTTTGTCAGATAAAACTTTAACCTCCTAAATTGCTAAATGTCAATGTTTTGAAAACTATGATCCGACACCTGAAAAAATCCTGGCTACGGGCCTGCATAGTTATAATATTTATTTTTTGCAACTTCATCAAAGATCCTTTTTGCGAACCCTTTGCAATTTGACTCAAGCCAGAAGTACTCCCTGTTCAGTTCATCGCTCTTCCACATGAAGTCAATCAGTTCCTCGAGCGTTCTCCTTCCCTTATCTTCTTTGATTGCTTCAATGGACCAAAATTGTCCCTCAACCCGTCTCTTTCGTCGGTACCGGTGTGCTACAGCCCACTTTTTCTTGCTTCTTTGCAGTGTGATACCCTCTGCGTTCTTCTCCAGTGACCACCACCACTTTTCCGTTTCAAATACAATAAATACGTGGAAAAGCAAAGACGCAGTCAACTGAAATTCCGAAAGAGGTGTTTTGTAAATAGTTATCTTCAAGATGTCTTCAGATTGGTCAACAAGGCTTGTTAGTTTCTCTTGAAGATTGTCGTCATTAATGAAGTAATCAGAACCTGTACTAGAATCTGCTTCCGGGTCAAAGTAGATGATCGATTTCCAATTGCCTCCTTTTTTTCTTTTGCTTTCACTAATTCCCATGATGGAATTGCGACGCCGTTTGTAGATATCAAACTTCGTAGTCGATCTGCAAATGTAATAAAAGAAAATCATATAATTTTGTCTAAAAATTCAAATCTATTGGACTTAAAATAATATTTAGGAGCTTGTGTTGTCTATTGGAGTTCCATTTCACACCCAACAAGATTACCTATCAAATCTGACCAAAAGCAACCTAAGTTTCCAGATATTTTCATCACAAATTGACCTTTACATAACAAAGTGGAAAAATATTTTTATTCCAACTATATGAGCAACCGTGTACTTCGTGTAGAGGTCCAAAGCTTTGCAAAAGAGTTTAACATGTTTTAAAGAATTTTGTATTTTTTGGCCCAACATAAAACTTATATAAGATACGTTATTACTTGATATTGCTTAATAAAGGCGGATGCTAAAAGAGGGAAACAAAACAAACGCTAATTTATTACGTTTTATTATCGTCGTTTACAATATCTTGCACTTACCAAGCTAACCACAAGCGTCACTGCTTCGATTCCTCTAGGGGTGATGTGGCTTAATTGTAGTAGGAACTTCTCAAGTCCCGGCTTGCAATTATTTGTCCAAAGATAAGAATATACAGTGCTTATATACTTGTACATGTCATAACGCCGGGTTTTCCCCAGTTTTAGTAAATTACGAAACGCAGTACATTTCAAGTAATCTCATCTAGATAAGATTCTACACTCTAAAAAATAATTTGTCGAATCTACTTTAAAAAAATCTGTGCAACACGGTTGCCTTGATTTTATTAAGTAGGTGCAACAAGCATTTATTCACGTATGTTGTACTTAATTGACACGGTTTAAAATAACTCTTTTTATTAGAGTTACAAACACATAATATTGCCGATAAATTGCATCTTATAAACTCAATTTAGTAAAACGTTCACTTAACTGAATAGCGTCAGTAGATTCCACATAAATAAAATGCTTAAATTGGGCTTGACTTACAAAAAATTAATTGAAATAAAAAAAAAATGAATCAATTTCACTTTTTCTTGAGGAGGAGATTTCTCGATTGGTTCCTTACTAATTTTAAATTACATTTACAGACATGAGAAAACTTACCTTTGTACCTACCTGAGAATCGAACCTGGGTCTCTGGATCAAGAGTCTGATGCTTTGCCGTATGCGCCACCCAGCCATTCACATTCTCAAAAGAGCAGAACATAAATTTATATGTGAAATGTAAATGTTCCATAGTAACTCATCATAACATTGTATAAAAACTACCCAATGAATGTATTGGATCTTCTTGTGTATATTCTTGTGTATATTAAATCATATTTTACCAGATAAACGTAAAAAATACGAAATTGGCTTCTTTTAGTGTCCTTTTTACTATAACTCAAGATTTATTTGTAGGCTACATATACTACAATTTTCTCTACTTCTTTTTACGTAACTGATTTGAGTTTGGTGTACGCAAAAGTATCAATTTTACATTTTGTTATCTTCATGAAGGTGTTGTCAACTTAATATTTGTACTTGTTGCTTCTACTTTTGTATTTAGTTGATCGAATTGAAAAACATTATGTCATTGTTACTCATTCATGTTACACATAATATTTACTTACGTTTACTTAACTATTTTAACAGGCTTTATTCAGTAAATACGATGAAAACATAACGGCGGCTAGATAAATTCAAGTAATACTTGCTCAATTTTCGTACTCATACACCGTACTCATAATTATTGGACCCATGTTGTCAGTGCAACTCCAATATGTCAAGTTTAAATAACTTCATGTTATTTGGAGTAATAAGAACGCATATCTTATGAGTAATATCTGCAAATTAGATTTTTTACGTAACTCAAATTAATATTTTCTAAGTAGCATGAACTTAGCGTAAGTTTCATTTTTTAGAGTGTATGATAAAGGTGATTTGAACCCTGCAAATCAAAGCAAATTGTGTCAACAGGGCTAATTCCATGATCTTCTATCACATACATGATTCTGACATAAAAGTAATACCTGAGTTGAAAGTAAACAAATCAAGGTCTCAGGAACTAATTTTGTTTTTTCCATAAAGTAAATTAAACTTATTTCATGAATGGTATAAGTTGGATGTTGCCTTAGTAACATTTTACCCTCAAATTTGCACCAAAAAGTAATTTGGTACTGAAACAGAGAAAAAAATCTGCAATTTTTCTTAGTTAGTGTATAAGAAACCTCGGTGTCTGTGCTCTATAATAGTACAATCATGTTTTAGTAATAAATGATCATCAATAGCCGGGTAGCGTGTCGTTAGAAATCGTCGTTTTCAGATGTCACGCCTGTCACAAAAATCATGAAAGTTTTTGCTGTGTTTTATTAAAAGGTTATGTTTTGGTGAAACATCAATACCTATCATGGAGTCTTATCTGCAAAGCAATATACAAATATTCAGTGATTGCTTATTTCTCCACTACATGTATTACATCTCAAAATCGGTCACGTCTGTTACAATTTTACCCTATATAGGTGGTCACGCCTGTCACGTTTTGTTTTTCACTACTTCTAGCTCTGGGAAGTAATTAAACTAAAATTAAAATGAAGAATAACAACAATAATAACATTAGCCTTCTCACCATTATATCTGATATAATTAAAGTATATCAATCAATCAATCAATCAATGATACAAGTACTTGCATAACATGCATGCCGCATGAAGGAGTGTATTCTTACATGGCCTTGCGTCACAAATAGGTCCCTCAAATATCATGGATCTGTTACAAATTACCCTAAAAAGATTTAGAAAACATGCATTTTTGCAAAAACTTCTTTACATATTTAGGAAAATTTGGTATCATATAAAAGGTCTATTTGTACTCTATTTATGTACAAAAATGAACTTCTCATGATTTTGATTAATGAAGTTATACTTGAAAAAGCAATTATAGGAACACGATGGATCGGGTCACAGTGGGCCAGAATTGCTCCAAACTGTGCCAAACATATTAAGTTCAGACAATAAAAGGGGTATAGAAAAATAGCAAAATGAGTGATATCGGGGTATTTGAGGCTGTAGAATTCAATGAAAGCATTTTTGAAACTCTATGACGTCAATAAAATGCTGGTTTGTGATTGGTCAATTGTTTTTACAGCTGTATTTCAAATTATAGAGGTAAAAATACTAATATGAAAGTCATTATGGGGGTTTTGAGGATGCTAAATTCAATGAAAGAATTTTTCAAAATGTGTGACGTCATCAACATACTGATCTGTGATTGGTCAATTCTTTGTACAGCTGTATTTCGATATACAGAGGAGAACATACTAATTTGAATGTAATTATGGGGGTTTAGGGGGATTCCAAATTCAATGAAAGCACTTTTAAAAATGTGTGACGTCATCAACATGCTGATCTTTGATTGGTCAACTGTTTTTACAGCTATTTTTTAAATTACAGAGGAGAAAATACTCATTTGAAAGTCAGCATGGGGGTTTTGGAGGATTCTAAATTCAATGAAAGCATTTTCCAAAATATGTGACGTCATCAAAACGGTCAACGGTGATTGGTCAATTAATTTTATGACTGTATTTTATATTACAGAGGTAAATACTAATCTAAAAATCATCATAGATCAATTGAGGCATTTTTTAAACTCTATTTCTCACCTAATAGACATTATGATGTGCAGCACAATTGTGTGGTGCTCTGGCAAAATGAGCGGAAAGTCGCGATTTTCAAAATTGAGTTTATGACATATTTTAATTCTCTATAATCTCAGCTTTCGAATGATATATAATTTGTAATACTTTCTTTCTACAATTTTCATTTAGAGATCAAAATACAAGGCAGTCCATTCAAAATATGGCAGTAGAAAATTGTCGCAAATCGATTTTAAAGATACTGAATACCATAGTGTTTGATAGCAAAACCCGATCAATTACCGTAAATAATTGTACTTGCCGGCATTATTGACCTTCAAAACGCGAGGTATAGATTATCACTAATGCATTGATACGTTTTATGTCAAAAAACGAAATTTGATCATTTCATCCCATTTTTACTTTGGCAGCCATTTATTCAAAATCCTCAATCGCGACTTTCCGCTCATTTTGCCAGAGCACCACTCAATTAATCATTGTATTAATCTGAGGGCGCTGTGTTATAACCGATAGTCCCTGACGTATGTGCCCGGTACACTGCGCTCTAATCAAGTTAAAATTATAGCTAAAAAGTGAGCAAATCGCGTACAATAAATTGACTCGTACATGCAGTGTAGCAAATATTAGCAAATAAAACTTCTATAAACTTACACCTGAGACTTGCCTTCAAATGAATATGTAACATATTTTACAGGAAACCACAGGAGTTATAACTAATTTTCTATTTTTTCCTCCAAAATGATGTTTTTTGACATTTTTTCACCAAATTTAGCCCAAATTTCTCCTAGTTAATAACGGTTCAATTTTTGTTGGTATAAAGACTGACTTGCCTAACATATGGGCGTGTTATGTTTCCAATATCAAGTTGAAAGCTTCCTTTTCAAAAGTAACAAATTATTGTTATTCAAAATTGGCACTTTAACAGTTTTTTTAGAGAATTACGGTACTTCTGACTGTTACCATGCCTATATGACACTGAAGAAAGCAATGGAAAATTTTATTATTGATTGAAAAACATTTTTCAGGGTGTTTTCTTCCTGAAACAAATGAAACAAATTAAAATTTCATATACACCAATTTTGACTTTTGGCACACTTTGAATCTCTCCTGGCCCACTGTGCGACGGTGGAGGAGGCGCGCATAGGATTACATGCAAAAGTGTAAGAAAGTTATGGTTTATAAACTCATGTATTATTAAAAATAAAAATGCTGGGATCATGATTTTTTGAATATACGTTAATAAGATTTTGTCTATACATTACTGTACAAAACATGCATTTACACTCCAAAACTTTAAAACGACATATCGTTTGACTGAGTCGACGTAAATGATAAAAGTTATACATTTTTCAAAAGGA
>JXSR01S002327.1:8828-29593 GCA_000969725.1 Ophiothrix spiculata
CTCCTTTTATACCACGCTATATTTCCTCCCCAGTCATTTCATACATTAGCATGTATGGCATAGCTTCTTTCACCTTGCAAGTCTATTGTTATATAAATTCAACTGGACCTAACTAACCTTCCCACCCAAATACACCCAAGCAAATTTACTTGACCATTCAGCTAAATTTTCTTAGCAGGCAACTAACTAGCAGGGTTCTTAGCAGGCTTTCATGAATAAGAAATTAGTAGGCTGCTACGTAGTTGCCAGCTAGGCATTTTAGCAGCCAACTAGGGCCTAGCAGACAACTAGCTTAGCAGGGTTTCATGAATATGGGCCCTGCACTCCAAATAAATTGTTTGAATTAAATTTTTGGAAAACACAACTGTTGGACAATTTGTCCTTAATATCTTATATTGCATTTAAATTATTGCTCACCATGCTCACTATCGTGTTATTACAATGCAAAAAAAAAAAACACAAAGTAGATAACAACATTATTCTCAAACCTGAGGGTGCTCAGATATAAATTGGATATGGGGATCAGCCACATAAATGAGTTAATGCCGCATGATATGTCAATGAAGTGTCCATTTTTCCACTTTTCTTTCTAAAATTGGCATCAGAATGGGACGATTGTCAAAATAAGAAAATTATATACATTTTGTCACTGTATGTAAAATTTTCAAAATATCTGTTATTTTCTAAAGAAAATTTTTGGTGAAAAGGTCAGTTACATAATGTTTCATATTTTCTTGTACAAATTAGGCTCAAATTTAGGTCACTTACTTATATGGATATATCTTTTTTTCATTTGATATAAATGTTTTACCCAGATTTAAACTTGCATACCCCACTGTGTCTCAAACAACATTAATCATTTACATTCTGTAGATTGTCACACGCAGAGATGTTTAAACATTGATAAGATAAAGAACAAATGTCATGATTAAAGAGCACACCAAAAAGTACACACTGATAAGTCAGACTCACAAAGGTGTGAATCTAGACTTCAAATAGAGCCGATGCTATAGCAAAGTGGTGATAAGCTTATTTAATCATTTTTAAGGTGGGTAATGAACAAGTGGGAGAATTGAGTGAAAGGGTGATGCTATTAAAGCAATATTGATATTCCATGCAATTGGTAATGATTTCAAAATTAATCCTTATTTTTGTTTTTCCTGTGATAAAGTCATGTCATTCTAGTATTTATAATACATAAAGATGAGAAGAACGTTGTTATTAAAGGGAGAATAGTATTTTTAAAGTGTTAACAAAAGTACATTTGAATCTCTCAGTAAATTGATACCAAACATTGCATATTTAAGTAAGTGACTATATAAGTAGTTTGGGGGAATTCACAGTGGTCTTCAAGGTCACTTTTTATAGTAATCCGAGTTTGTCCTTAAAATCATATTGGTACATCTTCTTATGCTAAACAAATCTTACCGTACTAATTCATATACAAAAGCAGAAATGTCACTAACATACCGTATCCACTCGTCCAATTCAACTACTCATTTTCTGAATTTAGATCAAGTTACAGTTGAGCGCTTTCATACTAACTTGCCAAAAAAAATTCAAATAAGTTTAATGAAGTGTTAATCATAGATTATGACTACTTTTGGAAGCGGGGATTTTGTTAATTTTATGGAGATTGTCAGATGGAAAATAGTTGAATTAGACGAGTGAATAGGGTAGATGCCTATCCATCCAATTCCCTGAGTCACTTGCCCTGAGTTATAATTTAACTGCTGTAATAAACTAATTATTTATAGGTAAAGGTTTTAATCAAGGTCATCCTGGTATGAAATGAAACCATGTTAAAATTGATGATTTTCTTTTTACCAAATCAATTAGAAAAGTTCCAGTATATAGTCAATTTAAAAGTAAATTTTAATTGTAAATGATCGCAGTATATTAGTAACAGCTAACCTTCATGATACAAATCAGATTTATCATTCAGTTATTTGGTGAGTGAATGTATGTGTAATCTGAAATTCTTTGGAGTTGAATTATGGAGGGTGATGCTGATACTGAACATACCCTGCTCCATCCCTCTCTGTCAGAAATACAAGCATTGAAGTGAATATATGTGGTGCATCTGCAAAAAGCAAAACATTAATTTCATTACATCCTTTAATCTTATTAATTACCAGAGGGGTGTTACAGTACACCAAGGTCAATCCAATTTTGAAATAAGGAGAAAGCTTAAACTCAGATAGCTTGCGTCAATTATATTACAGTTCTAAACTAAGAGCATGTTCACACCAAGAACTAAAGAATAGAGTTTCAAAACACAGTTTCTATTTAGTGTGTTAAAGCATTGAAAATGTTTTGTAGATTTGAATTTATGAAAAGTGATTTTCAGTTCTTGTCTTGAGTTTCAAATTAATTTGAATTGATGAAAAATGATTTGAAGCTCTTGGGATTTCAAAACACTGAATGTGTTGTCATGGTTATTAAACACAAAATAAAGGTGTTTAACAGAATTTAGTGTCTGGCATATGTGACCATGGCTCTAGACAATCTTTCAAATTACCTAGAGGTCAATTAATTTAGGTGTTTGCCACTTGACAAATCTTACAAATCCTCTCTGTGTTAATCTGATTAATTCATAGGCAGAGATGTAAATCAAGGTCTCTCCAATCTGAACATGACCTTTAAGCCTAAATCTCACAATTCCTTTTTTGTGTAATCTCATTAATTCATAGGCAGAGATGTAAATCAAGGTTAGTTTAATCTGAACATGACCTCTAAGCTTAAATAGCACAAATCCTTTCTGTGTTAATCTGATTAATTCATAGGCAGAGATGTAAATCAAGGTCAGTCTAATCTGAACATGATCTCTAAGCCTAAATTTCACTAATCCTTTCTGAGTTAATCTGATTAATTCATAGACAGAGATGTAAATCAAGGTCAGTCTAATCTGAACATGATCTCTAAGCCTAAATCTCATTAATCCTTTCCGTGTTAATCTGATTAATTTATAGGCAGAAATGTAAAAATACCAAGGTCAGTCGAACTGCCAAGCCTTAACTATATGAAGGAGCAGCAAATTACTCCCAAGTAGTTATTGATTCAGAGATTGAGGAAGTGTTTAACATGGTAAATGATTTTATATCTGCATAGCAAGATAGAAAATAGCAAGAAAATCAAAAACTATGTTTGAAAAGTATCTTTGATCCTGTAATTTACAGGTTAAAGTAATGAACACAAAGTAAGGGAACTTCATGTGAAGAATTATGCATACAAACCAATGGATCACACTTTACAGAGAAATGTTTAAAATCCACAACCAAAATGCAAATTATAAGCCCAACTTCTTAAGTTGGATAGAACTCTTCATATTTTTTAAATCTTAGGGTATGGTTTTAGTTGAACGTTCAATCAAAATTCAGTGCTAAAAGTAGACCAAATACATGAATAGTGCATTGCACTTGTTATCTAGATAGGTTGACACTCAAATCCCAATTTCAATAATGCCACAGAAATGTCATATTTGTCATTCCAATCATCGCTAGCTACAATCTTCTCTTTTCATAAGTAGTTGAAGTAATTCAATTCCATGTAATTGGATTGAGCTTCTAGCAAACTTTCTGCAACATGACACTCACAAAATTGAAGTAGTTTTGTAGTTTTTTCCAAATTCAACTCAATTTAGGAACTTGGAACTTCTAAAAGGGAATCAAGCCACTTGAGTGGTACTTTTCAGGACAAAATGGGAAAATCAACAAGGTTGTATTAGCCTGTCAACTGCACCTTTAATAATGTTCGCAGTCTTGACCATTCTTAAAGCAATTCTATAAGATTTTGATCAAAAATGGTTTATAGTAAAACAGCATAAAATGGAGGAATGTGACTATCTAAAAGCGTTTTCAAGTGTATTTTGTGAAAAAAAATTGTTTTGCCACCAAACAATGGATAAAAAGCTCATGCATGATCCCTATACTAATACATGTGGAATTAAATTCGGGATCCCGAATTTAATTCAACGAATGGCCATAACGAAAAAAGTAAGCATCTTTGAGCCAAATCGTTTGGAGGGTATTCATATCTACCAAAAACAAACCCAATAAGCCCCAAAAAATCAAAAGTCATGGGTGAGAGGGGGCGCTTCATTTTTGACATTTTATAGTATTGCTTTAACTTCAATTTTCTGAAGATTTTTCCTTTTTTTGTTTTGGTGAATTCTCTGAAATGAAAAAGTCCACTCTCAACAACTTCTGTCAATGACGTTGTATTTTGTGCTTGTGCAAAATATGTAGGGCTGGGCAAGTGCTTCATTATATTAGATTCAGTCAAATAATTATGTCAAAGTCAATGTCTTTCAAAGTCTTAGTGTAAAACACCAATATATGCTTTATCATATGATTTTGGTATCAAACCTGAAGAAAAAAATAAAGCAAAGGTTATTCTAGCAATTGTCATACAATGTTTGTCTCGACCCACTTCTTTAACATGGCTATTGATTAATAGTTGATATATTGAGTTATTTGTGAAGTCAGAATCTTGTATCAATTTCATAAGAACATTTGAATATAACAATGTTTCATACTGGATGAAAATGTAACCTGAGATTTTTCTGGAAACAAATGAATTTGTACTTATCTGTTTATTGTAACTCAATTGGAGGATGCTTATGTTTATACTGACTAATAGAATTTGGACTGGAAAATGCTGCTGCAGAGAGCATTATATTACTAAAATCATATCCATAATAAAACTTCTATAGATAGAAAACAACCTGTTGTGATAACTGCAGAAGAAATTGTTGAAACAGCAATGGGTGCATTTGCCCAGTGTCAGTGGATATTTGAGACACTTTATGCATACAATGATAGCATCTATTACATGACCACAAGATTATTGCATACCTGGTTTCATTGCCATGGCTATGTTATTACGGAAAATCAAGAGTATATCCCTTCATGATGAAGAATTCTTGTACTTGCCTATGATACTTCAATGGTAGCATCAATTACAAAAGCGGAAGATTATGGCATATTACATTTCATTGCCATGGTCATGTTATTAAAGAAAATAAAGGCTATATCCCCTCATCTTTTGATCACCTATACTTATGTGATCATGCTATCAGTTACTAAACATCCTAATTCCACTAGGGTTATTTTTGGCATAACATAGATACATGTTACTGCTATGCTCATTTTTACATAGAGTTTTTAACAATAGGAGGACATTGACATTGGTTGGCATTAGTTTCACACATATTAGGACAGTTATTCAAGATTTCCTATGCTATTTTCGGTACAAAATATTGAAAAAGCTAAATTTGGTCTATAACTGACTTGTAAGTCATTACCACGTGGTTGTGCTTGGTACGGTGTGCCCTTTTATGCTGTTGAAGGCGATGACTTAAGCATATTAAGTGTAAATTATTTTCTTAACTTGAGGTAACCTCATCCAATCCCAAGGTAACTCACAATTTAGATGGGAACTGTTGGATTGTTTTTAAAGTCCCTATAGTGCAAATGCCACAAAGCTTTTTTACTTACATGTTAATAATGATCAAAAACTATAACATCAGATATGTAATTAATTGAGTCTCTTCCTTTTCTCATATTTACATATTCAACTTGACCATTGGTTTCATTGGAATCTAATGTTCAATTCTTTCTTTGAGAGAAAATAGACAAAGGCAATGTACCATGCTAAATTTTGAAGTATTCGATTCACTAACTACATCTAGACAGTTATGACAATGCAGTAATTTTGTCATTATATCCCCAGCAAAATTGAATGCAAGATGTAAGTTGTACTTGATGAAAACATGATGATGTACAACTGCATAAAATTACGTAAGCCTAATAACATCCAAGTTGGCTTACCATTTGACCAACCATGATCAGATAGGTATGGGGTTTGTATTCCCAAGCAAAATCTAGGAAAAGAAGCATTTTGATATAGGAAATTTCAAAGAGCTTTTTAATGTAGTAAAGACTTTTTTAAGGTAGTTAAGGTTCAATTGAAATAAATATCCAAAATGAATACATGAATTTTCATGATAAAATGCATTTAAGCCAGATAACATTTGTGGTTATTATTAAGGTATCATTCACTTTAGATTTTAATCCATGTGTAAATCAGGTGCCATTGCTTTAACTAGTTCATAACTGGATGAACACACGATGCGAATTGAAGTGTTCCTGGAATCCTGTTAATGCCTGGCTCATGACATGGCATAGTTTAAAATTTAACAAATAATCTTTTAGAAGAGAGTGCATGCTACGACCGCATGAAACTTAAGATGACCAAGTCTTCCTATGTAAAAGGATAAGACTTAAAGTCATATAAGAATCTCTTAAGAGAGGCCCAGGGACTGAAAAAGAAAATGAGATCTTGCCTGTACAAGGTGCCCCAAATGTCACAGAACCAAGTCTACTATGACTGTGTACAAGAATGAGACTGTATTTTTTAAGTTTCTCCGTTCGCAGGCTTTTTGGAGAACAACGCTTGTTGCTATGGTGGCTTACATCAAAGTCAGCTAAAGTCTCATGTATTTACAGCATGTGATTGGTCTAATTCCAGTGTCTGTGAAGCGCAGACGATGGCGCAGGTTTCGCTCGAGTTAAACGATGCAATATGCAGGCAAACCTAACTTGTATCATGCATGCAAGATCATTCATTTTAGGTCTATGCACATGAAAACTAGATCATGAGGTCATATTTTTTCCAATTTTTGTTAAGAGAATCATGTGGTGTAGTCCAATGTGTCAGTTAAAACGTGTCTGAAATAATCAAACATTTCTGGCCTAAGACATAATTTGGTTCTATACCACTTTAGATGAGAGTGTAAGAGATGAGTTTACATCTTTTATAATGTAACCTAAGATGACCAAGATTGGCTTCTTAAAAGGATGAAATGAATACTTGAAGTAGCTCTTGGTACAAATAAAAAGTAGGTTATAACTGCAAAAGGAAAGGGTTATAGTTTTTTAGGATTTTGAATAAACTTTATAAAGTCACCTTTACAACAAGAGTTTTCTATTTATAAAGCAATAATATATGATGCCTATTGTACCTAAAATTTTAAAAATGATAAAATAGTTTAGTGTGACAAATCAAAGCGAATTAATGAGAAGATGCTATACTCACATTCGGTAATGTTTTATTCCACTATAAGGAGTTTTTAAGAGACTAACAACCACATTCTTTGAGGGTGTGAGGATAGTTTGGTCATAGATTAAGCCAAATCCATCTATGAAATTCCACCTAGAACTGCAACAAAACTCACATGTGTGAAACAGGTCAACCAATTTGAGTCCATTTTTAATTGAATTTATTATAATAGATCCACTTGTAAAACATATATGAGTGAAAAGCTTAAATCTGCCATCACTGAACATGTTGCCGCAACAAATCATTCCACTAATTCGCTTTTAAGGTGATTGCGTATTAGTCTTTTGACCATAACCATCTTTTGTCAGTGTGCTATTCTCCAGTGTGGTACATTTTATATTGTTGTTGCTTGTAAAGGATTCTATTTTTGTGCTAATTCTCTGTGGATAATCAAAATAAAAATTCAAACTTTATGAAATTTCATGTAGTGTTAATGTAAATTTGGTTTCTTTGTTTCTAAAAAAAGTGCTAATAATAGTCTTCCTCTGTTTTTGTTTCATGTAATCGACTCCTACTGGACATTTAATCAATCTATATAGGTAAGTGATCTTTGTAAAAAAAAATGTTCGATTATAAATAAATAACATCACAAGGCTTGTGAAATTTTAAAATTTGTGAATCAAGCCGTGAGTTAAACACAATAGGCAGTGTGGCTGCTGCTATATGATATGATACCTTTAAGAAATTATTGGGAAAATTGTCATCCAATGATATTAATGGTGGGTCAGTTATTGATCAATCACTATCAGTCGTGACCCCTTTTTACTAGATGCTCTTAGTAACGTCTTTTTCTGGTGTAATTATGAGTAAAGGTTTTCTGACGCTTTCAGAAATGCATGAAGGGCAATCTAGATTCTGCTCATATTTTGCCATTGATGCAAATTGAAGTAATGCCCCAAGATCATCATATTGTGCAGTATTCCTCCTTTGATGTGTTGATACACAAATTATATTTGAGTTTTCCTTATATTTTGGAAAGAAATCAGCAAAGTGTATGAATCCAGGGCATTATTCTATTCATTGTAAATTCACTGCATTTACTTCGAAACAGCCCTTGGTTATTCTTGAAACCCAAGTGCAGGACTCCATGGTAAACTCTTCAAGCAATGTGAAGTCAACAAGCTAATTGAATAACTTCTAAAACAATGTTTTTGCAATACTTGCTTTTGATATTCAGGCATATTATAATTTTATTGCATGAAATTAAATGCAGCAGTATAATGTTGCAAATGTGTAAATATTTAGCAAGATTATTATATACTAGATATATACTTTTATAATAAAGCTAGATATGTCTCTTTTATTTTGCTTCAAACAATATGCCCATGTATTGGATTTCATTGAGTATTAATGAGCAGTTGGATTTGGTTAGAAGGTGGAAATTATTATAGATTTGGTATGAAAAGGAAACTGATTCTTAAAAGAGGAAATAAATAGCAAAAGGAATTCTGAACAGTCAACACCACCTGCACATTAGTGGTAAAACTATGTGCTTTTGAGAAAATCGAGATCATAATCATGCTGATTCATGCATATGAACAGTTCACTCTCACTTCAGAAGACTGATAGTAATCTTAAGGCTTGCATTTAGGCAAAACATTTAGGCCTATTGTGTGATCATGAAGTTAGAATAATAATGCTATGTCCTGAAGTCATCAGCTGCTGAGGAAATGAAGAAAATGGTGCTGAGGGGTTTGCCATTTTTTTGTTTTTAATCACTTAGATTTTTTACAAAATATTCCTTTATTTCCAATTTCAGTGCAATTATTGTATACAAATTGAGTATTTTGATTGTAAGCTGACATACAAAAAAATTTCTCTTAACTTTCTAGTAAATAATACTATTAATAAAAGTATATGGCGTGTAACAAATTTCAATGCTTGATAAATTGGTTTGTGGTTTCATCAGTAGATAGTTACAAGAAGAATAAAATAGAAATGGCACAACAGTGCCGTACGAAGCAGGGGGGCAGGGGGGGCCCACCCCGGCTCAAAAAAGCAGGACGCTGCCAGGACAAAAATTGAAATATCGGGACAATATTTTACCACTTTTACAGTCCCAATAATTTTTAGCCAAGCACGCCTTTATGTAGATCCGCCACTGGTATATGAAGCCTCATTGGTTTTTCTGATGTAATATTTGATCCATAAATAGATGAAAACAAATCAATCTGTTTTTCCTGTCTTCAAGATCTCTTTTTATTTAGGTTATGGACTGTTCCTATACTTTTGAATTCGCCTGAATTCTATTATTAGATTCTATTATTGGGGGAATGCATCCCGGAATCTCCGTTTAACTTCTGCATGAGATTTGGTGGTAAAATAAACCTCAGCAATAAGAGCACGTTGCTCGTTTGTGAACTGATCTTGAGGCATTTTAAGCAATGACTGATTGATAAGCCCTCCCTTCTAAGACAGTACGCCACACATGTTGTTTTGCACTTAAAAAGACCACCTAAATTATTTTTTAAATGTAAATTAATAGATTAAGAGGAGATAACCTTCAGATCACTGGAGCAAGGTAATCGATTTGTGTTATTATTCAAGAGGTGTTTGCAAGAAATTCATGCCAATATTGGTACTTGTAACTCGTTTGACGAGTCATGCTAATTTGGACAGAACTGTTTTCATACTATATTATTCAAATAAGGATATCTTTGCAACGCCTTATCAATTTTCACCATTCTTTCACCGTTTGAAAGCTCAATTCATGACCTATTTAGAAATTAATATTATTTGTTCAAAATTACTTTTGTTCTTACAATATGGCTTCCATCTAATTATTGCAGTTTTTTTGACTCGCACGGTATACTAACTTGGGATATAAAGGAACATTTTTAATGCATGAAGCCAGATGTAACAGTATAACGATTCAATCTTAATATTTAGCTAGATATTGTTTGATATCAAATATTTAGCTAGGGATATCTTTCAAGCCAATATTCAGCTACATGTATCTTTACAAAATGATTTGCCCAAACCTATGGAAACAGCAAGATTTGGTTAGAAGGTATAAATTAATATAGATTTCAAATGAAAGGGAAGCCTACTCTGAAAAATAAAAGAAATCAGGGGCAAAAACACTGTTTTAACATTCTACACTACCTGCATATTGGTACCATAGTAAAATTTGCTTTTGAGAAAAAGAGATTGAAATCTTGCATTATTAACTGCTCAACAGTTCACTCATTTCATCGGCTGATAGACATCTCAAGTCTTGAATTAAAGGCAAAACATTTGTTTGATCATGAAGTTAGAATTATAATGCTATGTCTGTAAGTCATCAGCTGTTTAGGAAATGAAGAAAATAATACCAAGGGGTTTGCCATGCTGTTGCTTTTTACTCTGATTGGTAGAAATTTAGAAAGTATTTTTGTTTCAAAATCAACTCAATCATTATATATAATTATACAACATTGACAAGTTTTGTCTTTCATCACAATCCATTCAGGCTGAGTATTAGCCTGACAAATTGGTTTCTGATTACAGCCATGCTGTGTAACATGAAGACATCAAAACAATTGCCTTTAGATAATGTCAAAGCTTAAAGGAATTAAAAGAGACAGTTAGAAATGGACATCTCAATTAGGAATAGGTGAAGTTATTTGAACCCTCTGAAATATTCACTTGCATAAGAATGTAAAAATATCATTAATTTCTATTAATTCTAACTTGCATACTTTATAAAGACAAATTTCCAGATCAGATGGTAACAATTATTCGCAGCAAAATAACGGTTTGAGAGAATACGTAATTTATGACAAAATGAAAAATAAAATCATGCGCTCATTGTATAGATTTTTCATCATCTAAACTGAATTCTTCTATCAAACGCATATTTCTCAAATAGCTCTGTGCTTCATTGTATCACCTGAAACTTCTGAGCCCCAATGGAAAATCCAAACATTTCTATAGATACACAAACTCTCAGCAGTCACCTGCTGATAAAAAAAATACTGGCATTTTGAGAAAGAGGCATTCCTTATCTAAACACTGTAGCTAATGAAAGAGAAATTAAAGTGGTCACAGCCTTGTGGGCACATGTCTCAAAATTGCCTTTTATTGGTCAAATAGCGCTTGAGAGATACAGAGTTGAATTGTGAAATGTGTATAGCTGCTCCACAGTATATCAGGGTGTTTCAATTTATTACAATTTTTGTTATCACGTTTGAACAAAATTCATGATATTTATTTGGTTTGGACCAAACAAGCCTGCCAAGAAACAAACAAACAAACAAGCAGAGAAACAAACATTTATTCTGAGGTAACAAAATTGTTTCCTTACCAAGTTCTAGACAACAGAAAGAGAAAATTAAAGACACAAAGAGCAGAAATATTACATTTTAAGAAAGGTTAAGACCAGACAAGATGAGCAAGACAGTGCTAGAAGCCACCAACCCTTGTAATTTATGACGAAATGAAAAATAAAATCATGCCATCATTGTATAGATTTTTAATCATCTAAAATAATTTCTTCTATCAAACACACATTTCTCAAACAGGTGTGTGCTTCAATGTATCACCTGAAACGTTTGAGCCCCAATGGAAAATCCAAATTTTCAATAGATACACAAACTCTTTGCAGTCACCTGCTAATAGAAAATACTGGCATTTTGAGGAAGAGACACCTTATCCAAACACTGCAACTAATGAGAGAGAAATAAAAGTGGTCACAGCCTTGTGGGCACATGGCTCAAAATTGCCTTTTATCGGTCAAGTAGTGTCTGAAGGATATGCGGTAGGATCTGTCAGTTGAAATGGTGAAATATTTATAGTCACAGTATTTTAAGTTTTTACTATTTTTGTTATCAAATTTTAACATAATAATGTGGAAGATACTTCTAAGGTTTGGACATTCAAACACGTTTGCCAACAATACAAAAGCTCAGAGAAGAAACAAACACTTATTGAGAGGTAAAGTTTTGATTACTTACCATCGTCTAGGCAACAGAAGAGAAAATTAAAGACCCAAAGAGCAAAAATATTAAAAGACCGGACAAGATGAACAAGATGGTGCTAGAAGCCACCAACCCTTTATATGCTAAATGCCCCAGGAATAGCAGCATTAAATATTAATAAATCTAGGTGAGCAGTGCCTATCTGATGGATAGGATATCTGGTAAGAATCTGAAGCTGCTTGAAACATAGGTGTGAATGCCAGTATTTTACATGAGTGAGGAAATCAGACATGTTCATAAGGGAATTCTTGGCGGTATTGGGTGCAGGACTTGTAAGAATCAAACCAACTGATCACTTATTTTCCATGTGTAGCAATAGAGAAATGTGTTAATTTTCACCAATGTTGGTTAGTCATGCCATGGAAATAGTAGATTAAGCTACTATGGTCATGCATAGCTGTGGCAAGTACCACTGTTGAATTCTTGCACTGTTGTAGCAATTGAATATATTTCAGCTGTTGGTGACTTGCTGCAGTAATTATACCAGACTTGTATGATTGAAGCCAGCTATCTTTTGGCTTATGGTACTTCTGGTTGTATTAAGCTGTGATTTTTGCATATGAAAAAGTCAATATCATTATAACATTGTAAGAAATTCCATTCCACCTGATTAAAACAAATAAACCTTTCAAGCTGAATCTATTTTTCACTAAATCTAATTAAGTTAAGTATTGTTCTCATTGGTATCACATACAAAAGCTCAGTAATAAGTAGGTTTAGTTTCGTACCAGCTGGACCAAAGAATCACTTGTTTCACCAGGGAAATCTCACTTTTAAATTTCTGGTAGTACTGTTATAAAATTTGAAAATAAAAAAATGTTTTAACTCTTAGCGAGTGTATTTAACACTTTACCAATGTAACAGCATTTGTGCAATTGAAAGCTTATTAAATGAAATGAGAAATTTGAACAAACCAAGTTAATGGTGCATGTGTTGAAATTACTATCTTGTTAAAAAGCTTTTAGTGCAAAAAGATCAATGTGTTAGAAGATCATGCTTCATTTCCAGTTGCAGTGTGTGATTCGAGTAGTTAAGTAAATTACTAATTAAAATTATGTGAGCTTGTTTAGCTAAATTATTAATCACAACTAAAAGCAAATTTAACAAAATATTTGACACAATATGTTAACTTGTTTTGTTTTTTAGAAACTGTATAAAAGCTGTCTTGTTAGAAGAATTAGCGTTAGTCATCATGCTTCATTTACAGTTGTAGTATGTGATGTGATTTGTTAAGTAAATTACTAATTAAAATTAATTGAACTTGTTTTGCTTAATTATTAATCACAACTAAAGGCAAAAACAAATGAAATATTTAAAACACTGTGTAAACTGTGCAAAAGCTTTCTTATTAGAAGAATTAATGTGTTGAGTGTTCATGCTTTATTACCAGTTGTGGTATGTGATGTGACATGTTAAGTAAATTACTTATTAAAAGTCTCTAAACTTGTTTTTCCTAATCATATTACACACCTAATAGCAAAATGAAGGAAATATTTACCACACTATGTAAATTGTGTAAGGTTTATTGAAAACAACATCATTTTTAAAAGCTTTTATTGCTAAAAATAATGTATTAAGTGATTATGCTTCATTTGCAGTGATGTGAAAAATAGTACTAATTAGAAGTCTTAACTTGTTTAGCTTAATTATTTTACATAATACCTTGTGTAGGATATTCACCACTCTATCTTTGAAATATTGGTTTTTTTTTTTGTAGAAATGACAATTTTAATAGCTTTTTGTTTGGAAGAATTTTAAAAATATTGTGATGAAATATGTTGAATAACTACTCTTTATTTGGTTGTAGAATATGAAAGAGTAAAGTGAAATTGAATCAGTATATTATAAAAGTCTGAACTTCCATCTTTATACTGATAATATTCATTCTCATCTTTGCAGGTTTTATATGAGCATTTCGGTTTCTTCCTGAACATAAAATCAAAAATTCTTTCCAGTATTCTGTCTTTCTTACTATGAAAGTATCTCTTGATTTTTATGCATATGCACTATCGGAATCAGTCTGGCTTTCCATTGAATGTTGTTATAAGCAAATAAATAAATGACTGAAAAGCAAATATTGCTAAAGTATCCAAGATGACAAATCAGCTTGTCCATTCTAGTCTGATCCATAGGACCTTTGTTTTTTCGGTGATGCTATCCGCAATACAAATCCGCCATCACATTATAATCCATCCACTGACTAGTAGAAAACCAGAGTTCTAGATAGCCCACTGATCTCACCACTTTTTTAGGGTAGATGGTAAAGTGGCTTTCTAGATCACTGGACTTGGTAGTTATATCCCTCATATCGGCCATTCTCACGAAAATGGCGCCAGTAGCGATATTTCGTTCTTTGATCTGAAAATCTCTGTGTTTTGCTTAAAATAGGTAAACATGTTCATATTCGTGTAGTACTTGGTGAGCTCTACGCGGACATATATAGTTTTCTATACTTTGTTTACCGTTATCTTGGTCATTTTGATCCCAGAAGACACCAAATTAGGCAAAAATGGCATGTCTTTACAAGAGGCATCTATTTTATAGTGATAGATACATCATAAAAACACATTTTCTTGTTCATACCCGTGTAGTTTATTTCTCAAAATGCATCAATAATATCAGATAATTACCAATTTTGAAAGTTATATTTCCCAGTAAGCCACAAGAAACCAGTATAGGGTTTCCGCGAAATCAGTGTATATTACGTTATCCATATACTATCTCGATTCCAAAGATCACAGTGAACTGCAACCATAAAACTTTTTGCATAACTTGAAGGCTAACATATGTGTACATTTGTAAATCATAACATTTAAAATGTTTGGTCGTAAGTGTGGCTTTTAAAAACAATTATATTCCAAAATTTATTGCGACCGTTTTAAGCATGTATATTACGTTATCACCAAATCTAAATTATGCAAAAGTCTATACAACTTTTATGCATATCAGGCCATTGGCCCTCAACCCCTGATCATGTTTAGCCAAGATAACCAGCATTATATGTGACCATCTTAATTTTAGTGATGGAAAAACATCAAAATGTATATTACGTTATGTATATTACGTTATCCAATGCAAGAACAAAAATTATGAAGATCCTTGAATTTATTTCTTATGTCAATTTTAGGCTTCTCTGAGTTGCTCTTCGCAGTAATTAAGCAACATTATTTTAATTGTTGCCTTAAAAAGGACAGGGCAGGCACTTGTTTGACAGCTCTTCCTATTCTTTTATATGCTAAATTTGAAAGTTCATGTATAAAAATATAAGAATAGTGGTGTTCATAACTTTTGTGGTTCCATGATACTTGATATACTAGCTAATAAAAAAAGTTAATTGAAGACGTTTTTATGAAACTTCATTTTTTTGATTTTTCCAACTCAAGTGGAGTCACTTTCGTGAGAATGGCCGATATTGGTTTGTGTCACCCGAACAAAACAAAGGTTCTATTAATCGAACTAGTCCATTCCTTTACATCACCTACCTTTCTATTTAGTATGTAACTGCACAACTCAGCATTGATCCATAAAAACGATGCCACTTTCAAATGGCTCAGGGCAAAGATTTTGTGGCTGCAATGTTGTGTAAATAGAGCATCACATGGCAATTGTTGTTGATCTCAACGCTTTTAATAGATTTCTTACTGTCCTACTTTCTATGGTTATGGTATTTATTCTAAGATCATTTAATGGACAGGGGATAAGGAGATTTTACTTTCATTTCTTGATGTGGTCATTGTAAGAATAGCAACTGTTAAGCTGATCGTGGTTTTTGTTACTACCTTTCAATATGTAGTTTAGAAAATACATAAAATGAATGATGCATTCATTTTATGTATTTTGTATAAGATTGTTTGTTTGTTTGTTTTTTATTTGGCAAATCGATAAACACAATCACAAAAATAGACACAATATCATAAATCAAAAGTAAGGAGCCAGTTTATTCTCGACAAATCACAAGTGACTTATCAAATCACAGCCTGGCAGAGTCTGATATTTTCAGTTTGTTTTATGTAAAAATGTAAAAATGAGATTAACTGTAAAAGTATACACTAAAAAAACTCTATGTTGGAGCATTCTGTCATCCAGAGGAAAAAGATAAAAATGCAGGCGATTCAAACAAATTTTTGGGAATCTTATATACCTGACAAGATAAAGATACAGATTGATTGATAAGGACAGCAAGAGAAAAAACATCTTTAAGATTCTAAGAAATGTGTCTTGTTTGGTATTTGAAAGTCCTTATGATACATATGAATTAAACATGGCAATATAGAACTCTTGAAAACTATATACAGTTAAAAAAGTACAACTAAATATTACTGATTGTTTCACCTACCCCATTCCCTATTCAATGTGGATATGAATAACAATGTCATCTTTACTTCTAATATTTGTGTTTTGTGTTTATTTTACTTAAATGAACAAGAACCATCACATAATTTAGTTGCTACTGCATGACTTCTTTCCCTGATTATAGCTTGGTAGAAATATAACATTTTACCAGGTTATACAATCCTTAACTATTTTTGATGGATCCAGTATATATATGCTTTGTAAGATTGGAATTAGGACAAGCTTCCTGTACAAGTCTCAATGCTTTGATCAAAGAGGATAGCAGTAGGATTTACCAGGAGGATTAAGAAATGGAGCATGTAAGGAGAGATGCACCATTCAACATAAAGAATGAGATTTTTTGGTTGATGAAACATTTTTTCTACTCATTTGTTATTTGGTTCAATGATCTGTTTGTTAAAGGTGCAGTGTATTTTTTTCTTATAAAAGTGCCCATCGTTTTTGTCAAATTTCTGATTTTGGTATAATTACATACCACTTTGGTGTTGGAAGTTTTGGAGGAATTTTATCTTGTCGGTTAAAAAATGATTTCCGTTTTTTTTTTAGGATCACCCCAAAATATTTTGTTATATTATAATTGCTTTAGGAAAGCATATAAAGATAAATTAAGTGTTGTTGTGCTTTTGAGCTAGTTAATAAAATCTTTAATTTATAACAAATAGTGTTTGTGATATCGTTTGTAATTTGGATTTAGTGGATCACAAACTTTCTCACATGATGTCCCATATTAATGCTATCCTTGTTGAACTACAATGGATTGGTAAAGCTTACACACCCACAAGTACAATGTTAAATTGAAAATAAATATATGATCCAATCTAAAAATTGTGGATTGAAAATCAGTACAAAGTTAAATTTTAATCAATGCGTTTTGTTCCTCAAATCTTGTGATGTTATGTCAAAAAAGACTAGAAGATTGATTACAGAATTGACACCATTTAGCCTGATTTGTTTTCATGGCTTGCTGCTTCCTTGACACGTTGTGCCAGATTTCTAACACGTATCTAAAGATGTGATGGAAATATTTATGTGTATTTGTTGTAATTGATATAGTCTTTAAGGAAGAAGAATTGATGGATATGGTCTTAAGAGTATTTGAGTGGCAGTGGATAGAGGAAGAAAAACGGTCAACAAGCGCATTGAGCTACTCTATGAATAGTGATGCAAATAAATTGTATATTTCTACAGAAATGCAGTTGCGTTGTGTTTAAATAGGTTACAATCATCAGGAAAGTTTGCTTTTTATCAAAGAATAACTTATATTAACTTACAATTTCATAAGCAGAACTTAAACATTTATTTAACAGTTTTGCATTCTATTCATAGCATTAAAATTGATTTTAAATTTCCTGTCATTCGTGGTCATGTATAGAAACGTAAAACATCTAGTTATTGCTTTAATATCTTATCACATTCTATAGGAGATTTTTTTTTTAAAGCAAAGAAATTTAGAATTTTACAAAACCCCCTAACTGAATGTTGCTTCAAAATGTTGTTGTCGTACCCATACCACATTTTTTGTCAAGTGGCAGATAATTTGTGAATTGTTAACATTGTGATCTATTAATAACTGTTAAATGTTGATGAGAAATCTTATCTGTTTTTGTGAAAAATTGAAAAGTCAGACAGGTTATCAAATTGAATTCAATATTTTGTTGTCTTGGTTCTGTAATACATTACAATTATGTGTTATGCGGATTCAGTTTTACAATTTGAACATTTGCCAGATAAAATATCAGTTTGTGTCAAATGGTATTCATTTATAAGTTTTTTAGTAATTTTGTAGTAGAGTAGAAGTTTGTTTTTTATTTATTATTTTGTCAATATAAAAATAAAAGATCAGTTGCATTTAACTAATGTGTTGGTCGTGCATCCTCTGAACATCTTGTAAAGAAACTGTTTTTGTTATATGAAACATTTGAAATAAAAACCAAACATTAAAAATGTATCTTTTAGAATGTTGACGTCTGTCGTTTCCCAGAAATTGTCTTTACAGCAGTAAGATGACTTTTCATGCTCTGAACAAGATCTTGAATCTGTATGTTTTTGAAAAATAAGATGACACAACAAAATCTTAAATTTTATTGTTCCAAATGTAGCAGTTCATATGATGTTAATATGTCAAGACTATTATCTCCTAGCACAGACCATAGTGAATGTTCAAAACATGATCCCTTGCTGTGCTTTGAACACCTGCACACCAAACAAATTGTGTTTGAGTTTTATTTTTGGAGAACACAACTGTTTGACAATTTGTCCTTATATCTTATATTGCATTTAAATTACTGCTCACCATGCTCACCATCATGTCATTACAATGAAGAAAAAAAAGAAAAGATAGAAGTAGATAATAACATTATTCTCAAACCCTAGGGTACTCTAATATAAATAGGGAATAGGGATCTGCCACATAAATGAGTTAATTGCCGCATGGTATGTCAATGGACACTTCCTTTTCTTTCTAAAATTGGCATCAAAATAGAACAATTGTCAAAATAAGAAAATTTTATGTATTTTGTCACTGTAGGTAAAATTTTCCAAATATGTGTTATATTTTAAAGAAAACTTTAAGTGAAAAGGAACAGTTACATAATGTTTTATATTTTCGTGTACACATTAGGCTCAAATTTATGTTACTTACTTATGGATATATCTTTTCTTTTCATTTGATATAAATATTTTACCCAGATTTAAACATGCATACCCCTCTGTATCTCAAACATCTTTCATCATTGACATTCTGTAGATTGTCACATGCAAAGATGTTTAAACATTGATAAGATAAAGAACAAATGTCACAATTAAAGAGCACACCCAAAAGTACACACTGATAAGTCAGACTCACAAAGGTGTGAATCCAAACTTCAATAGAGCTGATGCTATAGCAAGGTGGCAATAACGCTAGTTTATTATTAATAAAGTGGGTAATGAACAAGTGGGAGAAAAGAGCGAAAAGATGATGCTGCATTAGATAAACTCTTTTCAGTGATATGCCATAAATTGTCATAAGGCATGCATATTTTTCATTAGGTACCAAAATCTGAAATACAGGGTGTATCAAAAAGAAGTTTACAGTGATTAAAGTGACTCCATTTCAAAAAGTATGATACATTCTCTAAATTTGTTTTTAATAATAAGTAATAGAGTCCATTATCTTTCCATAACAGAAAAAAATACAGTCGTCCGACAACCAGAACGAAAATTATGGTCAATTTTGTAAATTGTAAATAAAACCGGCTGCGCAAAGTCAATAAAAATAATGACGGATCCTTATGTTTTTCCCTTTTTACGAAGACTAGAGAATTTTAACATTACCTGCATGTCAGATTAGGGCTCTGTCAACAAAGTGCAAAACTTTTTGGTAATTACTTGTAAACATTAATCAAAAGATGTCGACCAATTCGTTAATATCTTTGGCTTAAACTAACACTTATGGAAGAGAGTTCAGGACATCAAACCAAGTGATATTGGAAAGCCATTACTGATCTCACGACAGCTGTGAATTTAAGTATCTAGGAAATAGTCAGTTTTCTTATGTAATTTCGCTGGCTTTTTATGGGGATTAGGAAAACTATACATTTTCTGAAAGCTTATGGTATACCGAGCATGAAAATTAATGTTGGCATTTTTTTCAATGTTGGTATGGCGGCCATTTTGAAATTCAAAATGGCTGCCAATTTTCAACTTTTCTTTATCATAACTCATGCATTAATTACTCTAAGAAATTCATTCTTTTGGTCCAACTAGTATTTATAATCCCTAGAAGTTAATATGGGATGATTGTACTGTATATCTGACCCCAAATTTTGTCACATGTATATTTCAAATTCAATATGGCTGCCAAAATGGCTGCCAAAATACTAGATTTTCATTAAAATTGACCAAAACAATCTTTAAAATGGATGATATCATAAATAATCAAATGGAAATAATATTTAGGAGTGCAAAACGATCATTTGCACCTAGTTTTATTGTATGCTTGCATCAAGTTCAAAATGGCGCCTGTTCTGGGATCCGAAATGGCCGCCAAAATATATTTTCATGTGCAGAAATGGGTTAGAGACACTTTAAAACAGTATCAAAAACACCAGATTATCAAAATAATCGACATAAAATGGCTTTGTAAGTAACAATTGGAACATTTCTTCCCAGATAAGGGTGTTAGTATGTTTCAAATCCAATATGGTGACTCTGTTGAGATCAAAAATGGCCGCCAAAATACGATTTGATGTTCAAAATTGGGTTAGAGGCACTTTGAAACAGTATCAAAAACACAAAATGTTCGCAATAATGGTTGGTAAATGGCTTTGTGGGTAAAGTATGAGTATTTCT
>JXSR01S002327.1:68204-83824 GCA_000969725.1 Ophiothrix spiculata
TGCGGGGGCACCCATTACTCAAAATAATGTACGTCCATCCATTATGAGACGATAGATGACAGGCAAAACAATAAATCTTATCTTTTATTCTCTAACTAAGTGCAACATACCAGTAGTTGAATAAGGATCACTACGAAGAGATATATCACAATTACTGTTCTAATTCTTTACATGCATGTCCGGGTCAGATTATGGCCTGTATCTCTGTTTTAACCCTCACTGATCATTTTACTTTTCTCCTTTCATCTCCTCGAAAAGGGAAGGGTGGTGAAAAACATGTGTTTTCACCAGGATTTGAACCAGAGACCTCCTGTTTCCCAAGCGAGTGATACCCGTTGCAAGCCACTGCGGACCCAGCAGCGATTTGGTCCCTGCATATCACCCCTGTCTGTCATGTATCTGGACTTAGCGCATTTTCGTGATTTTCTGAAGTGAAATTTGGTTCTGTTAGGTGCAGATCATTTAAGAATAGAATTTGTTTTATAGCTTATGGAGAAGCCTTTCAGAAATCATCAGGTAAACAATATATTGGCAGTTGTGTTTTCCCAATAAATCAGCAACTATTACATGTTTGTCAGCCTGTCATAAAAAATGATGGTTGATTTTATCTTATTAATCAGCATCGTCAACATTTATCTGTTAGACATCAGACAAATGTTGTACATTCTTCTTCATATTTTGCATTAGATGTTGTGAGGCACTTTTTATAAGTTTTGTCTTTGTAGAGTAATTAATTACTGAAATAAGAAACATACGGATTGTACACAACATGCTTAATAAACTGGTGATTAAACAGGGGTACTTCAGATTGGTTTGGTAGAAGTGTTCCGGACCCTCTTTATTTCTGAACTAGGGGTCTAGGCCCTGGTCAAGGTAACTGAATAGTGACTCTGAAAGGGGGTTCTGTATATTTTTGGATCAACTTGAACTTTGGAATCACTGAAATTTAACATGAAATGGAGGTTGAAAGATTGTGCTGGAAATATTGGCCTAGGTAGTGGCAGTCAAGGTATGAAAAGGTGCGTGAAGGGCTACACATCCCATACCTCATCTCTGACAATATGCTTTCCCGGGAATTTGTCAAGTAAAGTGATAGATGGATGTTGTATAGTAAGATGATCATTCTCAACATTTCCCTCTATTGTGAAGATCTCGTTTAATGAGTATTAACATATCAGATTTTGAGCCCAGAATCATGAATCAAGTAGTCTGGTTTGGGTACTTCATTCTGCATATTTCCTCTAGTTTTGGTACTTCAAAATGCCTCAATTCCTTCATTTTTGTCAATTCCACAAGCATAAATTCTGTCATGTTTGTCAATTTGCAATTCATGTTGTCCTATATTATTATTCATGGATTTCTGTTAGTGCATTTCTAAATGCTCTGTTAAATTGCCTATTGGGCATGGCTTATGAAAGTTGAAGGAGCAGTGAAAATTATGGACTTGCTGATTTTCTTTTAATGTTCGAAAATATAGTTTAAAAGTCATGTGTTCGGAATTAATGAATTTACAGTTCTCTTAAGATAAATTGTATTGTATATCGGTCAAATACTTGACACAATTCATGACTAAAAATGTTTGAAAAAGTGAAAAACAGAGATACATAATTCATAGCAGAACAAACAACAACTTTTTACCAATTAGTTTCACCATGTTTTCCCCTCAAAGTACCTTATTTCTTCAAGAAAAAAGAGAATCTTTTTAAAAAGTAGCAATCATGTTAAGACAATTTAAATTGATGTTTTATGTGAAGTGCTGAGTTAATGCTCCAGTTTTGGGTATGCTTGCTATAAATAACAACTGGATTTGCTCCCTTGAGGCTTGGTTGGGTTCCCCCGGTGTTTTCGTTTCCATTTCTAATTCACTTTCGGGGGGATGTTGGCGCATCATGAAATAGCCCCTTGTAATGATATGCCCTAAGGATTTGGAGGTTAGTGTTGACCTCAGGGTCCGTATGTGTCATTCTGCTGATAGGTATGACAGCAGCCAATCAAAAGTCGCCAACTGGGTTTGCGACATTTTGGTTTGGGCCTTCCCCCTTTTTTCCGTGCACCCGTCATACTTTGGCTAGTGTTTGTCGGAACTGGTGCTTTTTTAAATCCCGCCCGCCCTACCCCGCATGGAGGTAGGGATGCTGGATTTGGCGTAAGTCTGGGGGACTTTAGACTCGGATCCATCCGAAGATATAGGCCGATGCCTAGCTGGTCTTTGCGCTGCCACTCGGATGAGTGGCCGATTCGGATTGGTCCGTGTCCAGGGGTCTTCTTTTTTTTTTTTTACTGTGAAAGTTTGAAAAATGTAATTGTGCAAATGTTGGGGTTAAATTTCATTGGGACAAATTCAAGTTCTGCATGCCACCCATCTCTCTGGGGAGATTTATTTATTGTGAAATTCAATTTGAGTGCTGAATTTGGGGTCCATTGTGGGGGTATAATGCTTGTAGTGTAGAAGGGAAAATGTTGTATGGTTCCGACAGACTGCTAGCTCTTCCTGCATTTCATTAAACAGTGTTTTTGTAAATTTTGTGTCCTTTGGTGTATTTTTTGCCTCAAGCCTTCAGGGAGCAATTCATAGTTGGGGCACAGAGATTTAGAATATGTTGTTAGTAAATATTCTAAAGCATTATTTTAATTTATTTGAACAACAAGACGGTGAAGCCAAGATGGGACTATTTGAATCAGATAAATGGAATGAAGCTGTCATTAAATCCTAAACTGTATTGGTTATGTGGTGTTAATATGCGTCATTAAATGTGTGTGACATCCTATTACAAGTTATCACTGCATGATATTGTGTGTAGTAGCGACAAATATCCGGTCTGAAATGCGACCTGTATTTAGACGTCAATTGTGTTGGACATCATGCCGATCAAATTGAATAAACGTAGTATGCAATAGAGGGTTAAGGCACAAAATGATGAAAAAGAGTTATCAGTATGTGTCGGAGTCAGCTTTTGGTCAATTTATTTTATATTGCAGTATCATGTAGAATACATATTAAGCTTTGACACCAGAAATGGAGTTACTTAAACAGTTCTTTAAATCATGACAAGTAAGACTATGGTCACAATACTTCATACCAACAGTTATAAACAGTGTTTAGTCCGTCTAGAAGGACCACTGGCAGGGAGCGAAGCAAGCAGCAAGGGCGTCACTCGCTGCCCATGGTCCTTTTAGATGGACTAAACACTGTTCGTAACTTTCCGTATGAAGTATTGTGACCATAGTCTAAGAATATGTAAAACTGAGAAACATTCATGTCAGTCTACATTTTATACACATTTCCAAAGCAAATACATACATTTGTTAATTTTCTGATATTTTGATATTTTAGATGGTTGGAATGAAAACCAATATTTTGCAAAGAGTATGAGTAATTCAAATCCATCCTGCGGATGTATTTATTCAAGTGGCTGCCATATAAGATTTGCTTCAGCAGGTTTTTCTCTGGGCACTCACTGTTTCCTAGATAAAATATGTTCCTCCAACATCTAAAACTGGTAAATATATCTGATAGAGGACCTACACAATGATAAAGCTAATCATATTTATTTCATTATATGCTGAACCAAAATTGAGGATTCCACTGCTGACCTCAACAAGGTTTTGCATAAAGGAATGGAGAGAAATAAATCCTGGCTGAACGGGGTTCGAGTCCCTGTTCGGCCAGGATTTTTTTCAAATAAAATGAAATCCTGGCCAGGATTTTTTTCAAATAAGATGAAATTGTTATTTGTCTGATTGTTATTAATGTTCTAGCGTACGATGCGTATTTCTCTCCATTCCTTTATCTGATATATTAGAAATACGGTAGCATCAGTTCTGATCTCGTATGCTAGTGTGTAGCGTTATAGCTTTATATCATTGTACCTATGTGCAGTTCGTCTATCTCCCAACTTTAGATAAGGTTTTGCATGTTATTTTAAAAATATATAGATTTGCCATCTCTTGGCTTGAAAAATGTCTTACCAAGACTTTACCCCCTTTGTATAGGACTTGTTCAGAGACAAAGATGAGAAGATGTTATTGTCAGATATGTCTGTCTAAATCTTTATGATGAGTTGACATACTGACCTGATGTGCCAAATTGAGATGGATGTTAGCATTGATGTAAGTGAGATTGTGCGTCACTGTTTCCTTTATAGGTTTATTTGGTATGTAGAAATCATCATTAGGCTCATTCCAGTGAAAACTAAACCTTTTTTGATTTCAAGCAAAAAATCAGCTTTTTTATTCGACCATATGAGCAGTTTTTTCAGTCATACGTTGTTACTCGGTATGTGAAAAGTATTTTTTAATCAGAAATTTTGAATTTTTTCTACCCGTGCATGAATGACCACATGTTTTCATTCAAAAATGTCACATACGTTACCAAAAAGTTACACCAAAATGTCACAAACGTTACCAGACGTTACCAAACAAAACATTGCATTAAAAGAAATCCTGACAATAGAATTTCCTACCACTTTTATGAACTATTTGTAAATATGTTTCCAATCATCTGTGAAAAGCGCAATAAAAAATTTGGTAACATGTCAGAGAAATTTTACTTTGAAGTCATTTGGAGCAAAAAACCATTTCCGTGCGCGGTCACAAACGTTCCCGAACGTTACATGAACTTTATTCAGTATTTTGGCAATTATTTTAATCTTTAAACACCTGCATGTCTTGATCCCACCAGTGAGCACCATTATCAACAACAAACTTGTTGATATAATGTTTATGCTAGGTTCCGTGGCCATTTAAAAAATTTCAATTTCAAATTTTTCAGTCACAAACGTTACTTTGGAATCATCATTAAAGTGTTGGTTTGTGCTGATGAATTCATAAATGACAAGTTTCAAGTAAAGTGATAGATGGATGTTGTATAGTAAGATGATCATTCTCAACATTTCCCTCTATTGTGAAGATCTCGTTTAATGAGTATTAACATATCAGATTTTGAGCCCAGAATCATTTGATGCAAAATGGGAATATAGGAACAGACAAGAGTACCCCAATCATTTCAAAAACTGACTGATTTTATTGGCAAGCATCACTTCATCTGTGAAACACTGGATCAATGTTCCTGTGGATGAATTGTCCCAACACTAAAAATCCTTAAACCTGACAGGCAAAGCCAATAAGTAACCACAACCTTCCAGGAGAAAAACACAGATCCAATTCATTTTAGATGAAATATCTAACCAATACATCACATCCATACATTAAGGGGCTAGGATGAATGAGACCCAAAATCCCATTGCCGATGCTGTCATTTTAATTGTTACAAAATCAGAGTATAAGGTGTAAAATACTTCAGGATCAATGTTGCAACCTCGGCTTGTAACCATTGCAATGTTAATCAATCATTGCCAAAAATGATTGATATTAAATATTTCCATTTCTTCAATTTTGCTTTAATATTGGATTTCATTTATTCCCAAAAAATATAAACTTATGTAGAGCTTTTCCCAAATGAAATGTAAGACTGTAAAACATGTCTTCAGAATACTTGAATATGAAATTTTCCCTAAAAACAATATTCATCTTCACATGCAGCGGGGATGATTTTTTGCTGTCGCTGAACCCTAGATGATTGATGTTGGTATTGGTGGTATGAGACATACTTATAATGTAAAGGTGTGTCGTGAGGATAGTATTCAAATCAGATTGAAACCTGAAGAACCCTTGCTAATAAGGTTGAAGTACGAGGGGGTATCAAAAAGTTTTAAACTTTACCCAGATGAAATTGAGCTATATCTATGACATTTTGTCAGAATAGTCACTCGTCTTTATGTACATTATGGTGCAAAAATTGTCTCATAGGTAGTTTTACTTTCTTTACAGAGGGTGATCGATGCCACCTACCCGCTTAAAATATAAGCTGCATTGAGGAAATTGAGACATGCGGGGTAATTAATTCCTTGCATTTGAAGGGTTACATGGCCCAGTAAATCTTATTGGCACCACCAAAGTTTAATTGTCTGATACCATAGTAATGGGTAGGGTTTCCTCTATCCATTGATACCAAAATTATGGAAATCGGCCCATGAATGACGTCATAATGGTGTAAAAAACATGGCCGACTTTGAATTGTTGATTTTCATTGAAATATAAAATCAGATTTTTTCAATAAAGAGGATCCCTACAATAACGGTCTGTAGACAATTAGTTGAAAGTGGGAGAAATGTATTATTTTGAACATTGATTATGTAAAGATGCCTATAGTAGCTCATAATGAAATTTTGTTCCTGGCATCATTTCTTCTGGGTAAAGTTTAAAACTTTTTGATACCCCCTCGTATAAGCCTTTATGAATAGTTTGGAGAGCCATATTAGTAAACCATACTCAGCCATTGTAATTATTAATGAATAATTAAATACAGGTGACTTATGTGAACCGTGCCTTCCTGACTTTAATTCCATAGCCTCAGGCCCACCTTAGCACACTGCACAGATATTTTAAGACTACTTAATACTTTTGCCAAAGCAAGCTCCATTCCACTCTTAGCATCATTTCAGATTCTATGCCAATATCAACATATGTTGATTTGAAGGAATTCAATTTAAGAAAACTTTTAAAACAGGATTTTTTTTTGCTAACACATGTTTGACTTGGCTATGATAAGTAGTTGAAATATCTACATCTCTGATGTTATAACATATATGTGCGGGAAAACCAGATATTGATTTGGCAAAATTCAAAGCAACTACTAAACAGAATCCGAATCCTTGCTAAAACTTGATTTGCTATGATAGTTTACACCGAGCCAATACTAAGATTGTTTCACTCATGAAATTCATATGTGGGAAAACCAGATGTTGATTTGGCAAAACCAAAGTAACTTTTAAAGGGGTGCTCAGCAATACAAAATCTCCATTGATTTTCTTAAAAATTTGGTAGATTTATTTGTCCTGATAACGAATCTAAAATAAATAGGTCACCGTGCTTGTTTTTCAAAAAGTACATATTTTCCCCCAAATTCACTTGATTTATCACACAAAGTATAGGGAAAGCTCTAAAAGGTTGATCATTATGTGCTTATAAATAGTAAATGCTCCGTTGATTTTTGTAATTTTTACATAAAAGTTAAAAGCATTTTTTTGCGCACTTCAAAATACTAAAATAAAAAAAATAGGGCCACTGTCTTAGTTTTCAAGAAAAATGACAAAAACTGACTTTTTCAATAAAATTTGATTTCTTTGATGGTACATCTGCGTCTGTATAATTTCCTGCGTATATATTATGCAGCGATGCGGCGCGTGATTAACCAAACACATTAGTAAAGCATGTATGTGTTCAGCGTGCATGATTTTTTCATAAATAGTAACAAATCAAAAAAAAGTTTGCATCCGTTTTGCCACAGTCGTAAGCAACTGCATCTCTGAGAAAACCCCTTAAAAGAAAAAGTTGATTCCTCTTGCTAAAACTTGCTTATGCTATAGATGCTAATTTACACACAGCCAATACTACAAAATGTTTCACTCATTAAACTCATATGTGGGTAAAACCAGATGTTGATTTGGGAAATCAATGTAACTTTAAAGAAAAAGCTGAATCCTCTCGCTAAGTAAAACTTGATTCTGCTATGCTAATTTACACCAAATACTAGACATTGACAAGCTACTGATGTTTCGCTCATTAAACTCAGGTGTAAATCCCGGGAGTTAAGAGTGTTCTATGAATAACTAATGGTGTCATCAAACATAAGCGGAAATTGCAAAGCAGTGCTCTCATTAAATCATTGAAACCCACTTGAAATTCTCCTCACACGCGGTACTGAATGTAACCCAATCTGAGCTATGTACTTCGGCCTAAAAAAAAAATTGTTTGATTGGCGTAACCCGACCTACCCTAATTTTACCATCGACCCTAGATATTTTTATTTTTTTGAGCATGGTAAAAAACCTCCAAATCCCAAATTTGATGGGAATTGATTCATGGGAGCCCAAGATATGGCTTGCAGGACATTCAAAATGACAAATAAAAGATGTGTTACAGAAAAAGTGAAGATGTTTTTGTATATGTGCCATATATTTTGTGTTCTTGTATGTGAAACATAGACTTAAAAAATAAAAAATAAATTATAAAAAAATCCGACCCACCTACCCTATTTTTTTTTGGCCTTAGGGAAGATATCGCAGAAATGTGATGTGGAAATGACTTCAATTATTCACCTATGATGGAGTGTATTAAAAACATGTGTTAATGTTGCATCTAGATGAGGTGCAATTTACAACTCTTAAACTTGGTTTGTTTTTTTGTATATACTGCTGATTACATCATTTTTGTTTTATACCATGACATCATAAACAGTTCATACATTCTCTCATAAGTTTCAAGATTTTCTGTTGATTTAAGGTTTGTGATTTGAGATGTTTAGTCATAAGTTGCAATATATAGACTGGATTTTGATTGGGACATTTGAAAGAAGATTTATAAAGAGACTTTGCATGATGTAGCTGGAATGACTTGATATGTTTGGTAGTTAGAAAATGTGTATATATTTGATTTTCTAATTATTGTATGACAAATTGTATGTTCTCTTATTATTGTATGACAAATTGTATAGTTTACTGTCATCAGTAGATAGTACATATGCTAACATATTTTTGGCTGATATCATGTCAAATAATATGAGAATTCAAATGTTTTTGTTATAATTAAGTTTTATGTTTTTTAATTGTTTTAGTTGTAATTTGGTTGATCAATTTCTTATTAACTCTATATTGAGAAAAGTTCGAGTCAGCTTCATATGTGACCCGTCATATCGAAAGGTACCTTAAGGTCGGCAAAATCAAAATTGATTTTTTGTTCTCATCTGAAAGCTGAGATTTTAAGCTTTAAAATGACACCTTGATTTTGGTTATTGGATGTTCGGTTGCGAAGTTACACCCAAATTGGTGAAAGGCATCGGGCTGATTCGGAAAACTATAGTTCTGAGAAATACGAATTTAAAGTTTTTGTACTTAGTAAATCTTGAATGGAGAGAGGATTTTTAGCTTGGTTTTTAATACATTTTTCTTATGTTTTGGATGTTGGAACCTGATTAATATGATAGAATACACTTCAATGATAACCTCTCTGATGAAATTAGAAATTCGACCTTGGGCGTGATTTTTGACTATGCTTAGCTTCAATGGCCCGTATCTCGTAATGTACTATGCCGGTATTAAGGTACCTTTCGATATGACGATCCACATATAAGAAACAAGTCTGTTAAAATAAGAATCACCAGTTAAATAGTAACACTTTATTTTATAACTTAACACTTTGAGATGACTTATCTCTGGTAGATAGCAAATGTAGAAAGAAAAAAATGTATGTTTTTCTTGTTTATATAACCCTAGTTATATGCCACTAAATGTCACTTGGCTATCATAATTAAATTTATGTGGTGTCCCTTTCCTTTAGTTGCTAGAACAGGCATTGAGAGTTCTGTTCTGGCTCCTCTCCGGAAGGGCCCATTTTTGTAACAGTAATAAACAGACTTTGATAAAGACAGGAAGGTATCTGCTACAAAATAATGGCCAACAAAATTGAAGTTTAAGCTTTCAAAATTACAGATCTGCTCGAGTATATTTTGTTTTGGTGGTTGACATACCACATTAACAGGGACTTAATTGAACTCTTTTAACATTTACCATGACATTAAATAAATTGTGACAATTTATAAAACGTTTTACCCACAAGCTTTTCTTAACTATGCATCGATAAACAAACCGCAACTGTTCATTGCAAAATCAGACATGTTGATGAAACACAGATTACGGATTTGTGCTTGGTGTGAGACAAAGAATTACAAAACAGAAATATGAGATCAATTCCATAGTTGGGGTGGTGGCATTGCACCTCCCCTTCCCCCTACAAAAAACAAAGAGTTGAAAATGTACAAAAAAGGTCCCACAAAAAATCTCAAGATCCACAAAAAGAACCCATAAACCATAAAACACCTGCTTAAAGTTCATTTTTGATAAAATATGACAAAAAATGCTTGTATCCCTACTGAAAACTTTTTTTTTGGTTGTCTCTGTTCAAAACCACTGAAATTAGTTTAAGGTTGAGCAAAACAAAAATGTTACCTTCAAAGGTTAAAGGTCCACTTTCTGAAAATCCTGCACAAGTCACATAGTCATGAGTCAACCAAGCTGGCATGCCAAGCAGACAAAACCCACACGAGTTTTATCAATCCTTAGGCCGAAACTATAGTCAGCCTCTAAACAAAATTTTCCCTACCAAACATTTGGTCGTGACGTCACCAAATATTTGCCATCGAATTTAAAGTATGAACAGGTAGCAAACATTTGGTCTAATGTATATGGCAATTCAATAACATGTGCATTCTAGCGCGAAATTTTATTTGGTCTCAACTCGGTGTTGAAGTTGTTTTGTTTGGAGTCAATCGTCATTTTGACGTCACGACCAAATGTTTCATAGCAAAAATTTTGTTTGGAGGCCAAGAATGATTTCGTCCTATCTTGCTCAAAGACATTACACACCCCACCCAACGGATACGAACCCACGGCTGTCAATGCTCGGTGATTAACAGTCGAGGACTTATCTGCAAGGCCACGCATGTCTCTCAGTTTTATATAATGCCCAATTGTGACTGAATTTGGCATTTCATGTCAGAATTGTGGCAACTGTGCTCATAAAACTCTTCTTGTTGTTCTTTCATTTGGTGCCAGACACTATTTGCTGAATTTAAGTGCGGTTTTGTTGTTACAATCAATATGACTTTCCGTACGAGATAATATTGTCTTACAGTAATCTTTAAGTGTAGGCATCCTAGGGTCGCTTTATTGCATGCTTGCTTTGTTTATGTTGATAGAAAAGACAGCAGTTGATTCCATAATTAATCTTTCATGTTCTGTTGATCATGATGTGTAAACATTTTGAGGAGACGAACTTGGAATGGAAGGAGAACACAAATTTTGAAGTTGTAATAGCAACTACAATCAGGATAAACCTTTAAAAAACTTTTATTGAGTTTAAGCTTAGAGAGTAACTACAAAGTGAATTACAAAGAGGCCTAAAATTTATCAGACATATCTAATTGTGCTGTCTCATTTTTATAATGATAAAGGTAGTAATTTTGATCAAATAAAGCAATATCTGAATAACATACTTTCTACAGACTCGTTATTGTACCATTTAAAGGAGCATGGTCCGCTTGCTTGAATATATTGCTCGTATTTTCTCATAACCCATGAAAATTTTCAGAGCTGAGTTATGTTCCGTTTTGGAAATATATGTGAACATGTATCCAATTATGGTAACCATAATTCATTTTACACAATAACGTATAGGTGGCTCTGAAATACAAAATTTCCCATAAAATCAAAACGATTTGACGGATTCAGCTGTAAATTGAAACCGAAATCTCTTTAATGGTCATCTTTCATATGACACTGAAAACTTAATTTTGAAAATTTGGACCTTGTTCCTTTAACACCAACTTTAAACTGTTAAAACTTGTTACATGTTCACAATAATTTGCCATAATCCCTGCTACCAGCATTAATACCAGAGCCAAAAATTTTTCTGGATTCTACCCGTGGAATCATTGACAATAACTTACTTCATAAACTTACTGACACAGTTATTTGAATTGTCTCTTTAAAATACTTAATTAAAAACTCTCACAACATGGAAATCTCTGAAGGGAAATTGATTGGCATGCTTATAGTGCTTACCATGAATCTCATTACTCTGTGTTAAGCATTTGAAACAATAAAGTCTATCGTTTGTGATAATAAAACTCAGGAGCAGGGTTTTTGGTGAAGCTACACGCATAACAAAAGGATGTAGGCATGCCATTTTTTTCAGCAAGCTCAATCATAAGGATGCCACTTGTCTCTAAAGTGTTGAATTGAAGCGCCCCTGTTGCCCATGACTTTTTTTTTAAAAGCTTATTGGGTTTGTTTTATGTAGATATTTATACGATTCAAACAATTTGGCTTATATGCTTTCTTTTTCTGCTATGGCCATTTAGTATCCCAAATTTAATTCTATGCATATTAGTATAGGAAAACATGCAGGCACCTTTTATCCATTTTTATGTAGCAAAAAAAGTTTGTGACAAAATACACTTCAAAACGATTTATCTAGTCACATTCCTTCACTTTAGGCTGTTTTTACTCAAAACCATTTCTGATCAAAATCTTATAGTATTGCTTTAGAATGCATTTTGTCCAAGGCACATCAAGGTGCAGTATTGGGTATTGTATCTATTGGTAGAATTGCGCCGTTCTTTAAAAAATTGAATGGAGTATTGCTATTGAATGGGAACACCTCACTCCCAAGGCAGCAGTGATGTACCTCTTGATGTGGCACATCTCAAATTATGAGCAGTACATTACATTGTACTGAAAGTTCAACTCGATTAAAATATTTGAACAACTGGAAATTTCACTGAATTTAGTTTACATTTCCTAATTTGTAGAAAGTGCATTCAATGGCCATTCCTCTCAGATGTGACACTGTATCGAGATAGAATGTTGATTCTGTTCACACAGTGCAATCAAGACTGATGTAATTAGCGCAATGTTAACAAGATCAGCATGGAATTACTCACCATCCCTGTATAATTGAGATGTAAATCTACTTCCGATGTATAATGCAACACACCACTGGTATCACAAACTGAATTTGTAGAGGTTTCTTGAACAGAATTTTTGGAATAGAATTAAAATTTTTGTCACCACAATTTACTGAGGAAGACAGCTGAATGGACTGTCTAGAAAACCGGAAAACAAAACAAGTTTTCTCTTTGGATTTTCTAATGAAAACTTTAATTATGTTTATTGACATTCCTGAATCTATTCAAACATATTTCGGAAAAGAGTTATTTTTCTTGCCAGTTACAACAATCTTGCTAAAAAAATTTCAAACCATTTCAAATTATCGGAACAAAATGCTCAATTGATATCTTGCTTAACACATACTTGCAATTAGAAAAGTAGAAATTTGATCTTAATTATTCATTTTGGGAAATTTGCACAATTTAGACACCAGTGGTGTAGAAATAGCTCGTCTTTGAGGGAGTAGGTGACCTACTTGATGCAATTCATTCAGTTTTAAACGTTTCATTAGGAAACATTAAGAGCACTGCATTTAAATTATCTTGATCTCAGAGACTTGCATGTATTCTCAAGCGAGTTCTTTACTTTATTAAGACTTTAATAAATTAAAGGAATTTCCTTCAAAGTAATATGATTCTTTTGAATAACTTCAAAGATAAGCTGCTGATGAGCTTTAGCAACTTGATGCTGAAATTCTTAGCTGACAGTAAATGTGGCACCTGCGTGAGTCTCGTGTGTAAACTTTGCAAAGCATTTCTTGTATGATGTTTGTATAACTATGACAGAGTAAATAGTTATTAAACTTTTGCTATTTGAGTTGTATGAGTAGAAGAGTGCCCTATTTGTTTTAATATATTTTGGATGTCATGTTCAATTATAAGAGTTCATAGCAACAAAACCCATTTATGATAAAGCTTTGACGGTTCTTCTGCTAACAGCATTGTTGTTTCTCATTGTGATTAAAGCATTACTGTACAATTTTGATCAAAAATGATTTTGAGTGAAGACAGCCTAAAATGAAGGAATGTGACTATCTACAAGTGTTTACAAGTGTGTAAATTATGGTTTATATCAAATCCTAACCATGATCCGCAGAATTTTCACATTATTTATCTTGTTTAGGTTTTCCCCAAGAAAAGCCTACTTGGTACTATTGAAGCTAAAGGAAGCTTATCTTCAAGTGGGCTCCAAAATGTTTTTAAATTCAGTTTTTGAATTGCAGGTGGAAAATCGGGAGTACCTGTAGAAAAACCTGTGGAAGCGAGCATGGACTTAAAGCACATAAAGCGCTTAGGCTTGGGAATTTAACCCGGGACCTCATTGGTGCAAAGCAAGGGAAGTCACAACCTATGGATTATGAGATTGGTGCTTAATCAACTGGGCTTGATCCATTCTATTTTGTCAAAAACTTGTTTTGGCACCAAAAAATTGATTTTAAAAAACAATATTAATGCATGTGGAATAAAACTCGAGATCCCAAATTTAATTCAACAAATTGTAATAACTGAACAACATATTGAAGCTAAGTCGTTTAGAGAGTATTAATATCTTCTGAAAATAAACTCAATAAGATTAAATAAGTCTTAGGTGAAAGGGGTGCTTCATTTTAACACTTTATAGTATCACTGTAATTTGTACTCGTAGGTAAGATGTGGTATTAGTCTGACAAATTCACTTCAGAAATATCTAACTATTATATTAAGCAGAAATTTTATTTGGCGCTATTTTTTTTTAGGGCATGCATTATAACTTTTAAATGGCTTTTAAATTTGTTCTTATTAATAACTTAATTTGCTTTTATATTAAAATATAGAATCAAATTGAGGTATTCATGGGAACAAATTTTCTAACATTGCAGCATGATCGTGGTATTAATTTTTGGTTTAAAGCACAAAATTTGAAAGCAACAATTGAAAATAAGTAATCTCTTGAGTTATTGATGTTAACATTACGTAAATGAAAGCGTGACCTAATATTCAAAGATAAGATTGACTCATACCTTGGTGCTCCCTTGAGAAGAGGAATCCAAATAACCATCTGATCCTGCCGATTTCATCTTACAATCTGACATAGTTGCTTTATCTTTAATTATTGTAACACTATGATTTTCAGTTGTTAGAATTATGCAGGCAGCAATTAGGGATTTACGCATGTGTAAGATTCGATAACCTTACTTTGCAAATGCTGTGTTTATTATTATATTTATTCATCAAGTAGAACAGTTGCATATAATATCAATATCATCATCATCATCATCATCATCATCGTCATAATAAGATTTCCATTTTGTTATGACATTTTTACAGTCTTGGTTGTGATTATTACACTCCCGGTCAAAAATGTTTGCGCACCAAACTTTTAACCAGCCATATCTCAAGAACTGTTCATCATTTGCGCCATATTTTTTCGGATTTATATTTTACATACATATATCTAAAAAACTCAACAAGAATTGCATTTATCGCATTTGAAAATATGGCATGCTAAACATATTGTGTACTTACTTCTGCACATAATAAACGGAGTTTAAATACATAACTGCACATTTTTTGGAAAACTTTTTACCTGAAAATGTTCTTTATGGCTACACGGTGATAATGAGCATTGAATAATAAACAACATAGGAACATATCAAAAAGTGTGTGTGGTGTATATGGTCCAGGAAATTGGCCATTTTTATGGTTATGGAAGATCGAATATCAGAGAAAACATAAATTTCTTACATTGGATACATTAAGGGTTTACGGCACAAAATAGCTTGCCTATTCTTTTACATGTAAAAGTAAGGGCGAAAATCGTCATTTTTTAGCCAAATTATTTAATAGCTCCACTTCTCACCTTATTTTTCTACTAGAATATGATATATCTGATCAGCTAAGATGCAATTTTAAAGGGGTTTATCGGCTTGATTTCGCGGGAGCCCTTCCTGGAATGCTGTCTGCTAATTCCGCCATATTTGTTCAGTGCTTCCAGTACGTCTGAGGGTGGAATAAAAAGTAAAATTATTATAAGTTGGTCAAATCATGGAATATGTGCATTGTTTGTGATTGGATG
>JXSR01S002328.1:37955-50718 GCA_000969725.1 Ophiothrix spiculata
CAGGGTCTTTTTGGTGGCAAATGGCGCATACCTCAAAGTTGAGTACCCCCGGGCAGAAATAAGCAGACAACCAATGTTCTTTCATAACTTAAGGCAGTATCTACCATATCAAACATATGTATATACAGAATTTAAATAGGAATGTATTAAAATTTATGTTTAATAGATGTATCTGCTTTGCTTAATAAGTGCACATACTGTGTTTTTACTTTGTAGGGCAGAGTTATCAATACTACACATGTGTTATATATTTTAACACTTACTCCTAATACAAGCAATTTTTAGTCACTGAGTAGGAGTTTACTTCCTAATAAGGAATTTTGGCCATCCATGAGACAATAGATGACAGTCCGTTCAGCGTGAAGCGCAGTGGAGCCGCGCATTCAAAATCACTGCACGATGCAGGTATATGCACATACCCGGTGCCAACAGCTTTATTTGTTTTGGAATATTTAATGTTTAAATAGGGGTGTACGTTTTCCAATGATAATGTTTTAAGTTTTTGCCAATAATTCACATCGTTTTTGGTTTATAAATCACTCAAATTTGTGATTAAGAATGAGAATAAAAGATGGCAATTGATTGTTTTGCCTGTCATCTATCTTCTCATAATGGATGGGCGTACATTATTTTTTTGTAATGGGCACCCTTACTCAAAATAATGTACGCCCATCCGTTATGAGATGATACATGACAGGCAAAACAATAAATCGCCATGTTTTATTCTCTAAATTCATTGTCATTGAATATAATTTTACTTTCTTTTGGCTATCCATAATGAGATAATATATGGCCAGGGTCAGACGAACGACAAGATTTATTTATTACAATAAATTTAATGTCATAATTAATTACGACATGCGGTCACAAGTACTACGACCTCGCATTTACTACAATAAATACAATGTTGTAATTAATTACGAGATGGGATTAGCACATCATTTTCAGCATGCAGACTATAATAGTAATGCAATGTCGTAATTAATTACGAGGTGGGGTCACACAGGGTTTTTACCACATTTTTTTCAACTTTATTACAATAAATCCATCTCAACGACAGAAATTGTGGTCGTTCATTTTTTTTAATGCGACGACAACCCTATTGTAATAAATACGGGTCAGACGTATTACGAGAGCAAATTTTATTGTAGTAAATGCGACCTCGTCGTTCGTCTGACCCCGGCCTATGATAGTGGTATAGCATTAAACGCAGTAGAGATGCGTGTTGAAAATCATGTTGCGATGTAAACATGTGCAAACATCTGACACCTCTGTTCTGTTTGAATAGAGGTGTTTTTAACAATGATATCTACTAATAGGAAAAAATTACTCAAAAGTAATTTATGCCCATCCATTATGAAAAGATGACATAAAATAAATCCTGGGGTAATTTGTTTTTAATCCCATTCTTTGCAAATCAGCTTCTCTTGTTGGTGAACTTGATATGCTTCAATTACAAATCCATGCAACTTGGTTAAAGGAGCTTGGTCGGATTTTTCAAAATTTAGTTTTCAATGTCATATGAAAGATGACCACTCAAGATGTCAAAATATCAAATTTAAGCTGAATAAGTCAAAAGGTTTTGATTTTATGGGCAGTTTTGTATTTCAGAGCTTCCTATACATTACTGTATAGAATCAATTAAAACACATTTTCATATATATCGCCAAAATGGAAAATAACTCAGCCGTGAAATTTTGTTATATGAGCAATATTTTGGTGCCAAAATCTCAAAAAGTTTGAAAAAAAGTTGAGGCAATCGGACCGTGCTCCTTTAATGTGCCAAACATTATCAGCAGAAGGTTAATTTGATTCTTATGCATGAAGAATTCATAGGTAGAAACTTGGGATATGCAGTTTACTTGTATCTGATAACTGCATCCTTTTGTCACAATGCTATACAGATGTGCATAATTACTATTAAGTGTTTCATTAGATCAAGTTTTCTTCATTGCCGCTATCTAATACAGCTTCCTTAAGGGAAGAAAAACATTGTGCTTGTTAGTCTTGTTCATTTAATTTAAGGTAGAATAATTTGCGAACAATTTTATACTTGTTTAAAAGAAATAGAAAAAATGACTTGTGAACAGTACCCTATATAATGAGTTCTCATTTTTGGTTTAAAATGAAATTAAAAATATGGTACATTGAATAATTTACACAGATGGCTTTAAATAAAATCGTCATGTGAGTGCAAGAAAGTCATATCTGCAATAGCTGCTGATATTCCACACTGTGGAATGTCCAGTCTTGGGTTACTGGCTCTTGAAATGGCTGTTCAGGTGATACTGTCATTTCAAGAGCGACTTACATATGGGAGACAAAATTTGAGGCATTTTTCACATTTTTGTAACAATGTGTTACGTAAACATTACATGTTGCAGATACAACTTACTTACACTCACATGACGGAATACGAATAGGAGGGAACAATTCCCAGTGTATTGTAGTAAAACCATAATTGCTCTTTTCTCCACACTAAATTTTGTCCAAATCTGTAATATTTATGGTATTATGGCATAATAAATAAAGCATTAGGTAATTTGTAATGGATTTATGTTTATATTCCACTGTAGACATCTGAAAATTGATGTTCAATTGTACAGCGTGTTTCGTTTTTTACCTATACTTTTTTCCTCCTAACTCATATAAGGATCAAAAATTGCATATATTTCATAGACAAAAAAAAAATGATTCCATCTTTCTTGAATTTTGAAAACCTGGTTATGAGAAACATATTTTTTTTATTCATGGCCTAATTAGTTTGTAAATTAAACATATATTAAATAGATGATTTAGCCATAATTGGCAGGCTTGGATGGGATTTACCATGTATGCTATGGGGATTTAGGGATGATCTTAGGAATATGGTAGTAATGTTTTAATGTGTACTCTTTTGATTGAATATTATGCTAAATTGATACTTAGTTCATTAGATGATGTGTTCTTCCATTCTGAAGGCAAGCTATTCCTCTCCTTATCCAATACTTAAAATTAGGCTCTTCCATACATTAAAATACATTCTGGCATTTGAGCTGTTAAAACCATGCAGCACAAAACCACTAGATTATAGCTATAGGTTTTTAGTTCAAATCCCTATTTTTCTTTAGCTTTTTAAGGCGTTGGAGGACAATTAGGCCACAACTTTGTGTGGCCGGCCGCAACCTGGCCACAGCCTTACTTTTCCAAATGGTAACCATAGGCTTGATTGCTCACCTCAATATTATTGCATATAATTCATTACATGTTTTGAAATTATTTAAAGGTGCATTATCAAACTGCAGTCGCCATCTTGGAAAATCAAGGCTGTTGGCGGCCGCACAAAGTTGTGGCCTAATTATGCTCCAACACTTAATATACCCTTGTAAGGCGCAACTGTGTTATAAATACGACAGAGTTAGCGGATTCCGACAACTGTTTACGATAGAAAATATATCAGTATCAGGAAATATGAAAATAGTTGTATCCATTTTTGTTCTTCAATCAATCCTACAAAGTAAAATAATGATATTTATCAAACGAAAATTGATTGAAAATTATCATGCATATGAGAAAAATAATGCGATGTGTCTATCGGAATCCGATAGCTCTATCGGAATCATTTCACAGTCGCGCCTAAGTAGATATACAATACATGTAGCCCTGTGTTTAAGGGTGCTATGATTTTCTCATGGTGTCTATTTATAAAGAATTTGTTTCTTTTTCATTTTCTTAGGAGCACCATACATATTTGTACCTCCTCATGACACCACAGTTACAAAAGATGATGATGCAGTCTTCCACTGTGAGGCAGAGGCATCACCTAGCAACATCACACAGAGGTGGTTTTTTAATGATATCCCCGTGGAAACATCCAGAGAGTTGGATGGCAGATGGGAGCACCTTGATGATGGAGGACTGATGGTGCATAATGTAGTACCTGGTGATGAAGGCTGGTTTACCTGCAGTCCTACTAATGGATTAGGGCAGCCATCTCAAGCTACAGCATTTCTTACTGTACAATGTAAGTATTCATGAGGAAAAAAGGGAACGTACACCTGATTGAAGGCTGATGGTACATAATGTAGTACCTGGTGATGAAGGCTGGTTTACATGCAGTCCTACTAATGGATTAGGGCAGCCATCTCAAGCTACAGCATTTCTTACTGTACAGTGTAAGTATTTATGAGGGAAAAAAGGGAATGTACACCTGAGGGATGGCTGATAATACATAATGTAGTACCTGGTGATGAAGGCTGGTTTACATGTAGTCCTACTAATGGATTAGGGCAGCCATCCCAAGCTACAGCATTTCTTACTGTACAATGTAAGTATTTATGAGGGAAAAAAGGGAACGTACACCTGAGGGAGGGCTGATGATCCATAATGTAGTACCTGGTGATGAAGGCTGGTTTACCTGCAGTCCCACTAATGGATTAGGGCAGCCATCCCAAGCTACAGCATTCCTTACTGTACAATGTAAGTATTTATGAGGGAAAAAAGGGAATGTAAACCTGAGGGATGGCTGATAATACATAATGTGGTACCTGGTGACGAAGGCTGGTGTACATGTAGTCCTTGCACAAAATTATTGATATTAACTTTTGGGTCACAAATTGAATTTATATCCATCCTGACTTATAGTTAAATCAAAGCCACAACTTTTAACTAATCAGAGGACAGAAAACTTTTTAAGATTTTAACTGGAGCCTTTCATAGTTGTATATATTTCTACAATGTGAGAAACGAGTATTGTTTCAAAAGTGTGAAATTTTTATCAGACCTTTTGAATGTCGTCAACCAGTCAAAGCAGATGCTTTCTATATTAATTTAGCTGCTAATATATTCAAAAGGTTAATGTACATTGTTCTTGTTATGTTTCTTTAACCTTGATTAAAATTCCACTAATCTCATTCCCTTTTCGATTTCGATTTTCAAATCGCATTGATAAATGAAACTTCAAAATTTAACCACAGGAAATTAAGATGTAACCTTCTTTAATTGAGGTCCCAAAACCCAATTGACTTCAGATTATCACTGATGCACAAAATCAATGTTCAGTAATTTAAAACACTAAAAAGCAAAAGTGTGAAAAATCAAAAGACATTTACTATCAGATGAAACACTAGTGAGCTAATTTTCACCTTGTTAAATTCAAATTTAATAAAAAGTAACAGATCTTATAGCAAGTGACATTGATTGACAATATTTAGTCAATATTGATAAAAGCTACTTAAATTAAGCAATATTTCCCACCCATCTTCATCACGATCAGAATGAAAATTAACTTTGTAAAATGAGTCAATTGTAGCTGCAGGCATACGGGTAAGCTTGTCAGCTTTCATTCTGTTATTTAGTTGACTGTTTGGTTATATTCATAGTAAATCTTTACCTGATTAAAACTGATTAAAAATCTGATCAAGAGCATAGCTGCAGAAACATGTGTATACTAACTGACTTTATTTCTTTTAATCAAAATCAAGATGGTTGTGATATAGGAACTGCATCAGCATATATGTTGGTACATTTGCTACTTGATCATGTTAAGAATTGGTGAAAGTTTATTAAAAGGCAAATCAAATTGCATAAATCAGAACATTTGTGTTATTACTGCTGTGTAAGCTCTACCAGAGGGATGGGGTGGTTATTCAGTTATGGCGTGGCATTTATCTGTTTGTCTGTTTAGGTATACAGAGAAAATCATCGAAAGTGTGAATTTGGATGGTTTGGTTGGGTTCATATCCAAACAAATGTCTTTGCTGTGGCCAAGTTTGATTTGAAAGTTACTGAATGTCCCATGTGATTTTGAGGTATCCCATGTTTTAAGATCAGGCCTCTTACTTTAAGTCTGGTAAGAGTGTTTAATAAAAAGGTCTTAACTTATAATCTATCTTTTATAAAACAATCTACACAGCAATTGGTTTAAAATTAAAAAGGTAGTAATACAGCATAGATCTAATTAAATCTACTTGAATAATTCATCAAAACAAAACTGTTTAAATCATTCAAGTTAATAAAATATGTATTTATTTTCAAAGATGCATAAACACAATATCAGAAATCACATGAGTAGAATGAAAATTCAAGAAATAGTGACATGCACTTGAAAAAACCTGGAGATTTCAATTATTTGTTACCAAATACATTGTACATAACCAATGTTTTTTTTTCTTTACTTCTTAAAACATCAGTTTTTTTACACATGAATATTGAAGTGGAGAAAAACAGAAAACTTGTTATTTTAATGGATCTAAAAACCTGAATTTGAATGAGTATTGAGCATCCATTGTCTTTAATTTGAGTCAAAAAAGTTGTTTTTTATGTAAATGGAGTTTATAGTAAACTGCAATTTCTACTGATCGTTTCTTTTTATATTGAAGGTGATTGTCCCAAAATATAAGTGCACATGAGCTTAGCCATGGAGGGGAAAATATAAATGTGATAAATCGAGTAGAACTTATTTTGCTTTTAAAATGCTTTCGAAATATATCTTGTTTCTTAATTGGACAATTGTATACTTCTGATTATTCGCTTTGTCTGATCTAAATCTATGATGGGTGTTCACTAAGTTTGTGGCCTGAGGTAGAAAAAAAAAGTTTTGTAAACTGTATTAATATGTTATGTAGTTCCACTCAATTGAAGAATATGTGAAAAGTTTCCAGTAAATCTCTGCTTTTGTCTTTAATTTACAGAAATTTAACCCTTTCCAGTTTGACCACTTTTTCAACCACAAGCTGAATAGAAGGCATTTTAGCTCAAAATTGGCTACCAAAGTAAATTCAAATTATCATTAGAAATATTCTATATATCTTTGATGAAGGATTATAGAGTTGTATTCGATAGTGCCATCTCATGAACCTCTTCCATCCATTTTCTTGAGCATGGCTACAAAGAGGTTCATCCTGAGCTCTCCATCCCCTCTGCCAACACCTGCATAACTTCGGGTCATGAAATAAGATCTGTTCAGCAACTTGAATATTAATCAGGTGTTATGTGGGAAGTTAATCAAAGTTTAAGCTGATCAAGTCCAATTAAGTCTTACGAGTTATGATCCTTGAATGACTCACATGAATTATTGGATTGAAAATTGAGCAATAAATAGGAACATAAGAGCGATATAAGAGAGAGATATTGTTCTAGTTCTAATCAAAAGTTTGCAGCTAATCAATGAAATAAACCTGTTAAGTTATCATCTGAATTCCCTCAGTCGCCATATTGGATGGATCTACATCATCAAAATGAATTATTGTGAGCTTAGCAATGAGTATTCATTACATATTTCAATTTACAAGTGCTATGAATATGCCTACAGGCATAACACAGAATTGTGACCATCCATCTCGGAAGGCAATTATGTCCTTCCAGATTGGTTCTGACATTTTTACAGTTCTTAAGATTATCCCATAAGCTTTAGTTTTATTAGCATCATCGTGCCAACAGCAGCACTATTTTTAGCAGATCATGCATATGCTATGTTCTTGTTTATAACATCACGGCAGGCACAAATTTTGGGAGGAAATCATACCAAGTATTTTGGAGGGTTTGTTAAATATTTGGTTGGGAGATATGTTTATAATATCATGACAGTCGAAAATTTGGGGAGGAGATCATACTAAAAGCTTGACAGAAAGTATTTTATAGGGGATGATAAATTTTTGATTTGGAGATATGTTTAATATTTTGAAAAGATGTGATAGCAAAAGCTATTTATTTCTATCATTGTTACAGTGGGGAAATTGAAGAGGAGATCATATCTAATGGAATTGTTTTGTCTAAGCTAAAGTCCATAATTACGCAGTTTTGGAGACGATATTCAAAAACTCTCTCTGTCTTTGCATCTACCATCACAACAGTAGTATATTTGAAGTGGTCACACAGGTCTAGACCACAAGCTGTATACAATCAGAACTGTCAGTGAGAGACCAAGGATTTTATGAAAGGGGGTTGGGCAACTCCAAAATAGACAAGATGCATTTTAAAAGGTTATCTTTTCAATCTTCACTTATAAAACTTAATTTTAATTTGGTTTGTTAACATTTTTTATATTTTAGTGATATCTTAGGCAAATTTTAGCCTCAAGTAAAGAAAAAAATCCCCTGACTGTTGTAAATAGCATTTTCAGTTTTGTGTGTGTGTGTGTGTGTTTAAGCTACCATATTTTGCTTTAGTCAGCAAAACATTAATAATAATAATAATAATAATAAATCGCATTTATATAGCGCAAAATCTACAAAAAACTCTAAGCGCAAAAACAAAAACACTACAAAAACAGAAAACAAACTTATGAATCTGGAAATGCTTGCCGGGAAAGGTATGTTTTCAGCTCACGTTTGAACTGCAACAAGTTTGAGTAGTTGCGGAGACTGCATGGAAGGGAGTTCCAAACAGTCGGAGCTGCAAACGTGAATGAGCGTTCACCGGCTGCCTTCAAACTTACACGTGGAACAACAAGTAATTTTTCGGAGGACGAGCGCAGTGAGCGTGGTGGTTTGTACGAACACAAGGACGACGACAAGTACGATGGAAGAGTCAAGAACAGCGAGCTTAAATATGACACGGTATTTGACTGGCAGCCAGTGAAGCTCATACAGGATGGGAGTTATATGATCATGCTTTTTCTTCTTAAAAATGAGGCGAGCATAATAATATACTTGTAGGGTTTGTATTTGTCAATTAGTACCAGGAATCAAAGCAAAAAAACCACATGCAAGTAATGACCGTCATTTTACAGTCCATTGGAATTTGTCGCGCCTGAAGTGCAAGTGACTGATCCAATCTCAGCCGGCACCTAGCAAGAAGTGATTCCAGGAAGAAGCCTGCCAATTCTTGGAAATGTAAAGCACTGCTTGGATGGAATACGAACGGGGTTGCTGAAATGTATACAATCAAAACAACCCTTAGCAAACATATTGATGTATGGTGCTCTTAATAATTTGTGGTGCCAAACAGATTACTGTTTTGCAAGAAACTAAAAAATCAAGTATTTTTCTATTACATGTATTTTTCAATTACCATCAATTTGTGTCCCAAGACTTGGAATGCCATTATACGGACCAGTATATGGAGTTTGATGTCTCCATCTCTATATATTTACGGATTGTACACAAATGCATTTTTGTGTAACATGATGTTTCCAACAATGAATCCTTCTTTTAATAAAAGGTGGAATATTACTAGAAAGAAGAATAAAACCTGACAAAAGTTGATGTTAATAGATTACAATTATTAGATTGTTGAGAATACTATTTATGCCCAATTCTTGCTTTTACAGTCAAATATATGTTACGGAATCAAGATACAATCTCCAAGTTTATAATGTAAAGGGGTAAAAACACCAGTTTTCAAGGGGTTACTTAAAAATTGAAATTTTGATATGATGGTTGCATTTCACAACATATGGCCTTAGCGGGAACACTGATGGTTGCAAAAGATCCACTTACATAAAAATTGCCAGAATTTTTCAACGATCACCAATTCCATCCCTAGAAAAGCCCTTGGTATGATAATAACAAATTATAAAGTGTGTATTTCATGGGTTGTTTTGTTTTTAGGATTGAACAAAATTGAAATCAAATCAGAAAATTATAATTGAAATTGTAGATTGTGACCTCAATAATAATGGACACTGTCACTTCCTTGTGTAATCTCATTTGTATCAAACTAAATGGAAAATTGGGTTAGTGAAACCTGAACTTGAATGCAGCTACTGGCAAGCGACAAATAAACTGGGCAAGTGTTGGCTGGTCACATATATGGGACAGTAACAAAGCAAAATAAAAACCAACAATCTAGATTGATACATATTACCAAGTGGGTGGGGGACCAAAGTGAATGTAAGCATCTTGCAAAGAGACGAATAATTCTTAACAAGTGTTGGCTTGTCACATATATGGGACAGTAACAAAGCAAAACAAATCCAGCTACCTAGATTGATACATATTATCCAGGGGGAGGGGGAGGGACAAAATTTGAATGCAGCTATTGGCAAGAGACAGGTATATCTGGACAAGTGATGGCTAGTCACATATATGGGACAGTGACAAACCAAAAGAAACCCCAGTCCAGTAGATTGAATCCATATAATCCAGGGGAGGGGTAGACCAAACTTAGAATGCAGCTACTGGTAAAAGACCATTAAATCTGGAAAACTGTTGGCTAGTGACATATGTGGACAGTAACAAAGCAAAACAAAACCCAACCATCTAGATTGATACATATTATCCAGGGGGAGGGGGACCAACCTTGAATGCAGCTTTTTGAAAACAGACCAGTAAATCTGGACGAGACTTGATTGTGATATGATGATTGCAAAAGATTCATTTCTTACATAAAAATGCCAGCATTTTTCAGTGCCCAACAATTCAGGCCCAGAAAAGCCCTTGTTATAACAAATTATGAAATGTGTATTTTTTGGGTTGTTTGGTTTTTTGCATTGAACAAAATTGAATTCAAATTCTAAAGTTATAATTGGAAATTGTAGATTGTGACCTAACTAATAATAGACACCGTCACTTCCTTGTGTAATCTCATTTGTAATAAACTAAATGGAAAATTGGGTTAGTGAAACCTGAACTTGAATGCAGCTACTGGCAAGAGACAAGTAAATCTGGACAAGTGTTGGCTGGTCACATATATGGGACAGTGACAAAGCAAAAGAAACCCAACCCTGTAGATTGATACAAATTATTTAGGGGGAGGGGGACGGACAAAACTTGAATGTGGATACTGGCAAAGAAACAAGTAAATCTACACAAATATTGGCAGGTCACATAAATGGGACAGTAACAAATCAAAACAAAAACCAAACCAAATATATATTATCCAGGGTAAATGGCACCACATATGTCTGCATGAAAAATAAGAACTTGATTGAAGTAGTGATTCCTGTCAAAATAACACTTTTTCAAATTGAAACCCTTTCTAAGATCACATGCAATAAGGTGTATAAAACAAAGAGCAAAAGATGGAAACTGAAAATAATTTCTAGGCAATTTAGACAGTAAAACTATAAATGTCACAATACTTCACTTTTGATATCCTATTTAAGACAGAAGTCCAAGTCTGACTTGTGAGACTTGTACACTACCACTACATGTTGATATCCTGCAGGTTTTAGGACCAAAATCAGGTCTCTGATTTTTTTTTTTTTTTTTGCTAGAGAAAAGTCATTTAATACAAATCTGAATGTATTTAATATATTGAACCGGTTAAAAAATGCTCTTTATTTTCTTAAATGCACATAGTTATCTGACCATTACATCTTGTTACCCCCATCCCCATATTTAAAAATACTAAACAATGAGAAAACACAAGTAAGTACCTTCTACTGTATCAAGTTTCCTTGTTATAAGATGTGAAGGGAAAATGTGTTCCAGAAAATGATTTGCTAAATTGGTTTGAATCTTCAAATGTCTGAGACATAAATTCATGAGCATGAGGAAATTGTCAATGTAAATATCTTGTCAAGTGTGTAATAGGTACAAAAGAAACGAAGGGGAATGTTGCTGCTCTATATACATTTGATACAAGAGGTAAAGCTTAAACTGAAGCTATACCATGAAAAATCAGGTTAAACGATAGCTGTTTGAAAATATAAACTTCAAAACTACTAGGATTTTCCCCTTCCTGACCCAATTTGTGCTTCACTCTGGTGAAAGGTTACCTTTGTGAATTCTTTCAAAAACAAAAAGCAAATTAAAGACCTGCATATTTATGAAACTTAAAAAAAAAACCTTTTTCAATTCAACAATTCAAACTAGCTAAACTGATGAAAAAAGGAATCCTTTCCATTACACCACTCACTTAAGCATGACAATACCACTACTCACTTAAGCCAGTGAATACACATGATGTTATGTGATTGGTGGGGTTACCTTGTGGGTCCCAAGTTGACTTGATACATCCTGACTTATATATAAATCCAAGCCTCAACTTTTAACCAATCAACGACAGGAATCTAAATGAATGAGTTTTAAGCAACATTTATTCAAGCAATGTGTCAAATGAGTATTGCATCAAATTGTTAAATTTTCATCAGACCTTTGAATGTCATCAACCTGTCAAATCAGATGCTTTCTATATTAAATTAGCTGCTAATTTATTCAAAAAGTTAATGTACATTGTTCTTCTTATGTTTCTTTAACCTTGATTAAAATTTCACTTTTAAGGAAATTAACATTTTGAAATCACATTGATAAATTGAACTTCAAAAAGTAACCACAGGAAATCAAGATGTACCCTCTAATTGAGGTCCCAAAACTAAATTATCCCAGATGCACATGATCAATTTTCGGTAATTTAAAATATAAACAAAGAAAACTGTGAATAATAAAATAGACATTTACTATCAGATGAAACACTATTGAGCTAATTTTCACCATGTTAGATGCAAATTTAATCAAAAAAGGAACAGATCTTACAGCAAGTGAAATTGATTGACAATATTTAGTCAATATTGATAAAAGCTACTTAAATTAAGCAATATTTTCCACCCATCTTCATCATGATCAGAATCAAAATTAACTTTGTAAAATGAGTCAATTGTAGCTGCAGGCATAAATGTAAGCTTATCAGCTTTCATTCTGTTATTTAGTTGACTGTTTGGTTATATTCATAGTAAATCTTTACCTGATTAAAACTGATTAAAAAATCTGATCAAGAGCATAGCTGCAGAAACAAGTGTGTATACTAACTGACTTCATTTCTTTTAATCAAAATCAAGATAGTTGTGATATAGGAACTGCATCAGTGTTTGTGCATTTGCTACTTGATCATGTTATGAATT